>BRZM01000291.1:62918-81502 GCA_033238685.1 Lates japonicus | reverse complement strand
ATAATTTGTACTTTGTTTCAGTTATTGCTTAGATTTAAGATTTTAAGGACAAGGTAAATGAAGTAACATTATGAACATTTGTAGACCCATTTTTTCACATAATAAGAATACCAGGCCTATTTAATAACATTTGTGGGTTGAACAAGAGCGGTTTTTAATATATCACGAGGAGGCTACTGTTGCTTTTACTTCCCTATATAAATATAATATTATTTTCAGTCTTGTGTGAGGCAAATAAAAACACAGGTATTAAACAAGTTAAAATGATCGTTCAAATCTGCAAAGCAGCAGCACAGGAAAGGATAAAATAGAGAAGCGAAGCAAGAGCTATTAATAATCTCAGCAGTTAATCTTGACCAACAATACACATTGTTAATTGCACAGTTCAGCGGGCTGAACATGTTAATTAACTGTTTTGAGATTGTTAATCCAGACATTATGCATCATTAATCCAGTGCACCGCTCTCTAAGTGCAAGGGATTTGTGGACTTTGTGGCACCTTTTCCACAAAAGCAATTACTATGTGCACCAACAGTCAAATACCTGGAGGTGAATGGCTAGGCAAAATCACCACAATGCGGGTAGTTTTCTGTTACCTCTACACCTCTGGAACAATTAAACTGTACTCTTAATTATTCGCGGTGGTATTTGAACACTAACTATTGAGCAATGACTTCTGACTACTGGGTCACAAGGCAATGAGAGTACTGCTGTGCGCTGATTAAATTCACCCAATAATTAAGCAGACATCATTGATTCCCCCTGCAGAGAAATGGAAAATGGAGAGAGTGTGTGGTGTATGCGAGAGAGAGCTCTCTCTGTCCTGTGCTTCCTGTAACCCCTGCAGCGGTGGGCCAGTCAGATGCTCGTAATTTGATGAGAAGTCAATTCCACTTAAACAGACAGTGTGGTGGTTGGACACGTCAGTGTTGCATGGTGTTGACTCCGTCATTTTCCTCCTCCCTGACTTCCTCTGTGTAATTGACAGAGCGATCGAAGAGGCATGAGCATGTCTAGATTATGATTGTGTGCGAGTGTAATGTGGTGTGTAAAATTTAAAACTAAATCACTAACAAGCTAACAACGATACTTGTGTACAGTATGTGTGTGTGTGTGTTTGGGGGAGGTTTATTAATTACATGTATACTAATGAGAATAAGGTTATAGGTTAGTTAATAAATGTAGTGATGAAATTAGTTCGTGCATTTAGGAATGCAAATATATGCCTCTGGATGCTTATCTGTCTCTACTAATTGTTTTTCTCACATCTGTGTGGAGCTACGTGTTTCATGCACACACCTCAAGCTGTTTTGCCGGATGCAGCACCTTTGTTCTCTCTTTCGCTCTACTTCGCTTCTGCAGCCTTGGCTACTGCAGGCTTCGCAGCCAGCAAATGGTTGGCGCAGTCAGTTTCCTGTAAAGAACCACTGTTAAATCAATATGTGGAAAATTAATATATACTGCAATTCTCTGAATTTATCCCACACAATGTAGAATTACTGTTATACTGCTCCTCAAACCATAATGTTGTGAAGTGGAAGGGTTATTTGGGCATTCAGGGTTACATTAAGTAAAAATCCTGTTGGAGGCACTTTCTGGGCTTTGATGGGTGTGACTCTCCCAGTTCAATCATTAAGGCACAAGATGAGAAACTGTGTTGATGTCTTGAAAATATCAGTTCTTTGCTTTGAGTCAAATGTAGCCTGTCAGATAAAACATGAGGTGAGAAGTTGGCTGACTCCCATGGTGCATTTGTTTAAAAAAAAAAAACATCTGATGGACAAAGTTTAAATTCAGTTTCAAAATCAGACTTGGTAAAACCTGCTAAAACATTGAGCTGTTTAAATCAGTTCACATTCTGGAAGTAGCGTTCAAGGAATTTGTGACGATGGAGTGTTTTGTTCCCAAATGCATCAACTAAACTTTGTGAAATTGATAAAGCTTTGATTGTGCCTCAGCTTGCTGCTTCTTCATAAGCGATGGCAACTAGTGCTCGTAGTTGTGTCATGCAGCCGTCCATAAACACACATAAAACGCAATTTCTTAGAAGTGAAGTTGAAATGATTAAAACTGATGGAACAGCATAAAAGGACTGTTAAATTATCCAGGAGATCATTAAGTAAAACTTTAAATTCATAATTTACAGTGAAGTGAAACCACACTGGCTCCTGTATTTGACAACCCTATTACTCAGTAAAGAGAATATTTTTCAAATATCACTCTCAATACTCTGAAGTGAACTATCTTGGCTTTTTACCCAAAAATCCAAAATTACGGGTGAAATGACCCATCAGACTGCCATTGCAGAATGTGTCTGCAGAGAACCAACATCCAAACCTGAGCTTAATTTCAAAACCTGAGTTGCTCTGATTGATAATGAACCTTTGTCCACTGTCTGTGGATAATACAGCTTATTTTAAGCACTTACAGTTGAATACGGTCATTTCCACTGTTAAATGGTTAATTATGATGAAATGCTATGATGGGTGTAGACAGTCAGTCAAAGTGGCAGCTGAAGTTAAATCTTTGTGGTTTAAAATGGTACATTACATCATTCAGACTGGGGCTAAGGTTAACAAACAGCCATAACCTTGACAGTTGAATCTGATAAAAGACATCCAGCCTTTTTCAGTGGTCTTTTAAAAGCTCATGTTGCTTTTCATTTGACTTTTCGTGATTGTTGTGTTTGTGTGTTTGTGTTCTTCTCAATGCTTGCATACGGCTCTTGATTAGCTAGTCTAATTTCAACTGTTGTTTGACTCTTGTGTAGAGGTAAATGACTATATCCCAAACAAAATGAGGTTGTCATGTTCAAGGGGAAAAATTAGTAAGTCAATCGATTCATTTAGATACTACAAATATGCTATCTGTCCTTTTTAGTTTGTAAATTGTGAGGTGAAATAAATATACATTTGTGTTTTTGTTTTGAATGTTTTGGGGCTAAGCTGGAGGAAATAGGTTTTCTTTCATACAGAGACTGCGGTTGGATTTCTCATTCATGGTGGCCATAGGTGATATCAGTGACTGGCTGGTATCACACACACAGTTCATGTTCAGTTTTGGTAGATATTGCAGTGCTTATCGCTGCTGGGGGCTTCAGAGTGATGCCAGAGTTTCAACCGGGTTCACAGGCAGCATGTGCTCTCCTTCTGTCGACCATCTGTATCTAGATATCCATCACATAAAATTTTTTAAAAAAGGCCATAAACGTGTCAGGCAGGATTTTACAATCTTGGCAGAACTGAAAGATTTTTGGTCCCAACATACAACTGTCTGCCTTGATTGTGACAGAAAACATCTACTGGAAAGGATTGAAACACTTCTCAAAAGTAGTTAGTCTTGACCTTTGTCCAGCCATGTTCAATGTTTCAACATTTTGAGATTTTACCTCCTGTTCCCTTCACTGTGAAAATAATAACAGAAGTAAGTAACGTTCAAAAACCCCCAAACTACTGAGACTCAATATAGCAACTTTTCTAAGGCTGTAACAAAACACTAGCACCATCTCTCGTCAGAGGCGAGATTTTCAGCAGCTGAGCGAGATGATGCAACGAGCTAATATACACTTAAATGCCTTGGGGAATTTTTGAAATGTTCTTTGAGTGAGTTTGGTGCTCATATATCCCAGCCTCACTAAAAGCAAAGCAGTTTATGTTGTTCCTGTTTACCATTCACAGCAGACAGTAAAACAAATTCCAGTTATAAGTCTGTCATGTGGAAGAAATGGATGAATAATGCATCCTGTTTGTTGGGAAGAAGCATTTACACACACAGTGTACACATGTGCTAGAAGGAAAACAAAAAAGAAAACAGTTGCTGTCAGTCAGAATAGAAGAGATCAACAAATATTTGCTGCATGGTCTTGATGACTAAATGTTCACAGTGGCAGGGGTGTTTCTATATCTTTGCAATAAATAAACAATTATATTTATGGCGCTGAATACACAGTTTCACTGTGTAGGTGAGGAAATGTACTTTTACTTGTCAACATTTATCTGATATGGCTATTTTAACTAGATCCTTTGTGATTAAGATTCTGGTAGTCATCTGTTAAGCTTGTAAAATATAATCTACTGATCTGCCCTCTTGTCTCCTAATACCTGCCAATACCTCAACTGAGTATCTAGATATAACAACTGATCCACAATCATTGTACTTTTGTCAAAATTTAGCTACCTCACTGTGTGGAGCTCATTCCAATATTAAAAATAAAGACCGTATCATACACTAGGGTTTTTATGGATCGAAAATTGAGTCCGGCCAAGGCTGAATGAAACAGTAAATGACACAAACAAACTGTATTTAAGATTGGTTATACTGGCGATACTGAATCCACATAATAAGGTTAATCGGGCTGATCCTGATTCACTGGACTAGGTCATATAATTGCTAGTACTGTGATACATGAAAGCACCCAACTGTACATAAAGTAGTCCAAAGCGGTGCTTTAATTAATGGTTCGATCTTACAACATTAGTAATAGGAGTCATTCTGCCTGCATGGTGAACAGTTTAATAGTTTGAATTATTTGCTTCAGTTCCAATACCTACATTGATACTTATAATTATTACAGAGTATGTACATGTATTTCTGCAGTGTGTGTTGTTGTTTTACACAACTAAAGGATCTAAATACTACTACTTCTGCCACTGATTTGTAAATGGGTACCACAAATCGCATGAACATTAATGTCTGACATAAAAATAGAAAAGGCAAATGAACAAAATATATAAAAGAGGTGGGCCTTTTTCTGTACCCATTCATTTCTTGTTTTGAAACTACACACCCACATATTGGAGATGATGAACTGTTACACTGAAGTATGTGTCAGGTAAAACGATTAATTTGCTCTGAATAGGATCTTGAATGTGAAGTGTATTTCAACAAATTCTCCTTTTGCACTGCCTTTCTCATAAAAGGCCATTCATTGGTTAGGTGGATTTAGGGGCACTCTTTTTGTGTGAGCATGATGTTTTTAACAGACCAAAAGACTCTTAATGTTAATATTTCTCCATTACACAAGACTTGTCTCACCTTAGAGAGCACACACAATGAACTATTCTTTTCTCATTCTCTCTGTCCATCTGTCTATGCACTCACACTTCCTCCCATTTTCTCCTGTGTTCCTCTTTCTTTGTCACACTTAGCAGTCAGTTTTCAGGCCTTTCATTCTGGCTCAAAACTGGCAAAGAACATTGTTCTAATCAAGCTTATTGGACACAGATCAGAACAGCTCATTGAAAATCTTTCACTGGCTTGTTACAATTTGGATGAAAACAAAGCTGATTTTTTTACTAATTATAAACTTGATATAAGCCTTGTGTCTGGATAATTTCATTAATTACAGTTTAAGTTTTTTTTTTTTTTGTTACTTCTCCTTTGAGAAAGTTCAACCAGTTCTCTAAAATACTGTATGTGCAAAAACAATGACCCATAGTTTAGAAACCTCCGAACCAACAAAAACATATAATATATGTCCTGCCTTTAAATAGACAGATGCTTGAAAATACTAGAGCGTACCAGTACTGAAAAAGCACTAACTTGAGGTTAGGAAAAGATCATGTGCGTCCTCAAAAGAAAGTTATTATTGGGTGGGATGTGATAGGTAGCTTCTGGTGTCGAAGTCAGGTGCTTTGTGCATCCAACCATCCACGCTGACCTGTGCCCACTTAGAGTTTTGCAGAGCTATAACCCACACTACTTGTGACTTTGCTTCTTGAGACTACAACAGCTCTTATTTGCATAAGCTACCACAGAGCAATTTCAGCTGTTTTAATTGTTTCAATCTAATAACTAACATTGTCATTTCTGCTGAGGACAGTCTCAAACCAAGATTTAATGTCTGTCTGGTCAGTGTGTAGAAACAGTATTTTACAGTTGAATTTAAATGTTAAATGTTAATTTCTTAGTGATTAATTTATTTAAAATAAAAAGCTAACTTTATTCCCTTCTGCTGTAGAATCAGTTTTGGTGCTGTTAGACTTACTTCACTTCTTCCAAATCCTGTGTCAAAGTTTTCAGAGGTGAAGTAGGATGAAACTATCTCAGACCCCAAAAGACTGTAATTCAAGATGATCCTTCACAACTGAATTTGAGACATTCCTAGATTAAACATCTTATTATTACAGGCTTTATCTCTAACCTTAAATACAGACAAAGTACTGTGATCAGTACTTCTCATAGGATAAAACCTTTTTTTTTTTCTGCCGCTCTGCGGACTTTCCAGGGAAAACATTTGGCCTCAATCTCTTATGGTGGAATAAAAAATAATAGCGATACAAAAATGAAATTTATTCAACCAGGACATTTTGCAGCTGATGTTAAAGCATACTCTTATCTTTTACAAAGGTCTCTGTTATTTTCTCTCTTTTTTTTTTTTCCTAGTAGACACAAGGTAGTTTTGATTTCAGTGTTTTCTGTAGCTCTGAAGTCAGCTAATACTGTTTCTATATAGAGAGTTAAGGCTGTATGATGGTATAATTTCACCAGCACTCAGTGCTCTGTGCTGAAACCTTGCTACAAGTGCAGTCTTTTAAAAGGCACTGAATGACTTCATTGGTGTATATCAACTGAAAACAGCACTCATTTGATGTACTACATCCAAATCAAATCTTGGCTACATCAGAGCTTTGTAGAGAATTTCCTAAAAGCATCAAAAGAAAAGCCAAAACACTGAACTTTTTCAGAAACTTTTAACTTTCCTAAAATTGAATTTAACTTATTGCTTTTTGGGGTTTGTGAGATAATCGTTACTTCGTGTCACTAAATAATTGTCATATTTTATCCATAAATATAAAATGCATAACAATGGAGAACAGATTGTCTTGCCTGCATGGCGATACACTGGGGTTTTGTTGGTTTTTTATGCCCTAAGTATGAAAATGCTGCAGTAAGAGATAAGTAGTTGTGTCAAAAGAGAGCTGTGTTCTGTGATAAGGCAGAGAACCATCATAGACAACAAGCTCTGCTGTTTTTTTCTTCTTCCTTCTGCCTCATCTCCATCTACCCCAAGTTTGAGACGGTTTTGAATATAGGCTCTTTTTGAGTTGTTAGTAATTCAATTTGGGGTTGGATTGAGAAAAGGGATGCAGACAAAAAACTGGGGAAAAAAATGATGTCATTTTAAGCTGACAACAAAAGCACTGCATGGTGGGGAGAGAAATATTCCATCTCAAACAATGAGACAAGGTGGTTAATTACCCAGTTCATTTTCTAATTAGCGACATAGGCAATTGCAGGAATGGAGCAGAATAGGGAGGGTTGCAGTTATTGCTGGATGGATTCTGTCTTTTGCCGTGTGTTGCTGCAGAGATAGGCCCATTAAAGGCCAGTAGTGGTTTTACCCAGCAGCACCATCCGTGGTCACTCAGAGAGTGTTGCCAGAAAAAACTGCTGAATAAAAAGGTGTTTGGCACAGAAAGAATTACTTTATTATTCATAGGGAGGGATGAACAATGGCAAAGGAATAAAAACATGAGTGGTGTGGTTACCTACCGTGCATTAGCACTAAATGAACTTCTGAAATCTTATATGAGTATCACCTAAGCAAACGCTTCCCTCTCTGTCACGCCAGTGTAAGATACACAGCACACAACTGAGTATTACATATTGTTAGTAGAGCATTTAATTTTAAGTCTATACATTCCACAAATATCACATTTCTTATATTATCCAGGCATGTCATGCTGGATTACCTAAATATATGTTTCCCAAAAAGTGGACCAAATATTCCCTTTCTTGGGGCCTGGCTTCTTCGACAATCCAAGCTTCTCCCAGTTGGCTGCCCACAGGCATGTGTGAGGCAAGGCATGGAGGCGGGAAGCCAGAACAAATTGGATAAATGTTATTTCTGGAGGGACGTTTAAATGGGATGCAGGAATCTTATTGAGCCAGCCATGCTTGAAATTGGGTGAAATCACACATTAGCAGAACATGAGAGATTCTGCATTCACCTTTTGTTACCTCTGCTGCCCCTGCCATTGTCTCCCATGCAGTTTTTTGCATACAAGACCTGTTTGTAGCGGGTGTCGATCATACATAATGGACAGAGTGTTATGCATAAAGCACATGAGCATCAACATGCATGAGTGCATGCAGAGGGTCAGGCAGTTTTCGCTCCTCCATCTTTCGCCCTTCAATCTACTACACGTCAGCAACTCATTTAAAGGTCACTGATTTTGCCCAAACTGGCTGTAATTTTCAATCTAACAGCACAAAGGTGCAATCAGGGAGTATTGAAACCTACTGGGGTGTAGAGGCCTCGGCTGTATGGAGACAATGAAATAAAATCTAGGAGGTTAGAGAGTGCGAACAAGTGTGTACGTGCACCCCGTGTGTTTCCAGGATCGCACAACCTCTCTCCTGCAAATCACCTGTCAGGGAGTATTGTGTTTGACTTCCTCTTCAGGGACACTTTAGTTGCATTTGATTTCTCTGGCTGATGCAACAGAGTCACTCCAAAAGATATCATCCATTCGAATGTTCCTCGTGATCTTTAGCATAACTTAAACCTCCAGTTTTTGTAATGACATATTAGATTTTGATTTCACATTTGAATAAGAGGTCAGAAAGGAGGCTTCAGCTAAGCTCAGTGTTGGATTGTAAATCACTGAATATCAAAGGAATACATTAAGAACTAAATTAATTCACTGACTTGTCGTGTATTCTTATTTGCATGATACTTGGGCAGTTAAAAGCAATGGTGCAAATGTCTAATTTCACACTTTGTTTTTGTCACCTTTTGTAGGGATAGGCTGCTCTTCTTTTCTCAGCTCTCTGTAAATGTATCTGGAATTACAGCGACACATTCCTGGATAAAGAAGTGATTTTCTGTTCTGTATTTTTTTTTTAAAAACTCCCCCGAAAACCTCCCATCCTCTGTTCAAAGCCATGACTCACACCTCTAGGGCCATCGTTTTATCTTGATACGTTTGACTCCTTGCGATCCCAACACATCTCCCTTCTCTTCCCTCCTGAGAGGACTTTTAGCTTTTGTGATGATAACTCTGATGTTTGTATCAGATGGCATATTGCAATGATTTCCAACCAGAGGTAGATGTACCCCAAAGGGTACCTCCTGCAATTGTCAGTGGGTACATGGCAAGATTGTAAAGTAGCAGCTAGATATAAAAAATATGATTTGATTAGATATATTGTACGTAGTATAATGATTTAGGAAGAAAATAAGCATAGTTTGGTGTGCAGTAATTGGTGAAAGGCTTTAGTATATTTATAGTATTTCCACAAGAATCAGCAAAGAATTGTACCATCTATGATAAACCAGTTGTGTGCAGCACATATTCAACCAACATGTGACACCTGAATGCCATGTTCTATGATGGAGAGTGCATGGAAACTAGTTGGCAAATGAGCAAATAAGTCAAAGTGGACATTACTGACACATATAATGGACAAAGGTTTAAAACGCCCAGCTTGTACTACTCCAAGTGGTAATGGAACCAACCTACCAATTCCACGATCCTTGTCTTGTATGTCTTGTATGAAAAAAATATTGTAACAATATTCAATTTTATATAATTATTGGTGTTGAATACTGCCCTGTTTAAGGTTGGAATATGAAAAATAGTGGTAATTAAGGGGTACGTTAGCTAATTTGACAAGACTGCCGAGGTAAGTTGAACAAAAAAGAAAAAAACAACAACTAAGGACTAGTTTGAGAACCACTGGTATTGGTAGTGGATAATTACGTGTATATTGTATGTGCAGTATTGGATACCATTGTTTGCACTGCTTGTGTCACCTACTGTGCACACATTTTACATTACATTAGTCGTTACATGTACAAATGCTAACACATTTTTTCACGGAATACAAAATTAATGTAAAAGCCAAGAGGGGCTGAAAAACACTATGGAAAAAGATGACTGTAAACTGTAAAAGCAAGACACTGAAAACCCTTTAAAAGGTACCAACTTACTCTAAGACACTGGAGCAAATTAAAATACTGCCAACACCTAAAAAAACCCATTATAATTTGCAGCTTACCAATTTAGATAATTGCCTCATGTCTTGTTTTAATCACACTCTTTGCTGATACATAAACCTGAAACATCCTGTTAATACTAGTGACTGTGGACACTAATTCCCTTGTTCCTTTGTGCCATTTGACTGTTAGTTACAACCGGTGTTAGTCACAGAGGCAGCATCTGTCCTCATTCTTTCTCTCACACACTGTTTTCCTCATTGAATCTTTTAACCCCTTGCGTCTCTCCCTCCACTTCTCTGGCGCCTTCTTTCACACCGAGTGTCGCAGTTAGTTCTGTGCCCAGACAGGCAGGCGGGCTCATCCAGCTACGATCCAAAAACTTGAGAAGCCTCGTCCAGACAACTGAAGTTGTTTGGTTCCACTTTGGCTGCAACCAATCGCTTCATTCACTGCTGCTTGTGTGTTCATATTTTATGGCTTTGTCCGACCAATGTGGCTCTTGTGCAGCACAATGGAGACCTGGGGCGGGAGTTGTAAGGTTCACACGGTTCGCTCCTCTCCGCTTGAATGTTTTTCTAGTTGCCATGCTTAATTCTCTCGTTCCCTTGTTCTCTGTCTTTCTCCCTCAGACACCCACACTGTCTCTTCTGCCAGAGACTCGTCCAGAATTGTCCAGCGCCAGACATAATTCAAAACCAGACAAGAACTCCTTGTTCACTGTTCCATATCAGTCAATTACTGTGTCTGCATATGTGTGCGTGTGTGAGAGAGAGGGTGTGTTTGGGGGTATTGGTGATTGTCTCTGAATGTGTGTAAGTGTGCCAAAATGAGGGACAGTGCGGTGAATGTGTGTGTGGGTGGGTGTCAGCCCTGACTGTGTTAACTAACAAATCATCAGTGTCCTAATTTTTGTGTTGCTCAGAGGCTTGTTTCCAGTCTATAGACAGATCTGACAGTGATCAATAAGCTGCTGTCTCTGTGTGAGTTAGTGTGTGCGTGTGCGCCTCGCTGAGTTTGCATGCGTAGATGTGTGTGTGTGTATGTGTGTGTGTTTGGGGATCATTAAGCTCCTCTGGGGATGGCACTGTTCTGTTTTCGTTCGGCAGACATCAGGGAGCGGGGCAGTCATGTCATTGAAACAACTGAGTCTTCACACTGATAGATAATCAAAATGTACTGCAGAGCCCGATAGATAGCATGACATTACATGGCAGCCTTCTGAAGTGCGTTGACAGGTTTCTTAGCTGTTCCAGTGAGAGCCTTCAAGGCCTGATGCATCATTAATTAACACACCTCTTTTATTAAGAGCTTTATTCAAGCCCACATAATGTCTTCTCTTTTCTGCTCTGATGCTCACTTCTCAATTTAAATGGTTTTCTGTCATATTTCTGAGCCCAACCCAAGCTTACATGTAGGTGAATAACAATTCAGGAAAATCCAGGCTGACCCAAGTCCTCAAGTCCTTGGCCTTCAGGGCCAAGCCATCAGGTCCTGTCAGATGTATCTGAATATTTTATGGCTACAGCTACCGATTCTTTTATCTGTTGATTATTTGATTACTTGGTCTATAAAGTCTAAGAAAATAGTGAACAGTGCCTTTTGCAATTACCTAAACCTCAAAGTGACCAACAGTCCAAACCCAAAGATAATGAATTTGCACACGGGCAGATAAATCCTCACAATAAAGAGGCTGAAACTACCGAATGGTTGGAATTTTTGCCGAAACAGCTAATTGACTGATGAATTAGTGAATGGTGCAAAATAACTAAATTTACTAGCACATTAAGTATTTAGCTTTTCCGTTACTTTATATTTTTGCTCCACTACATAACAGAGGGGAATATGGTACTTTTTATGTCTCTTTGCTGGTGACATTTGCTGGTGACATTTGTGCCAGAATGCGTTACGTTTTTAGGTTGTCTGTCTGTCCATCCGTCAGTAGGTCCCATTCTTGTGAATGTGATACGTCAGGAATGCCTTGAGGGAATTTCTTTAAATTTGGCACGAACATTCACTTGGATTCAAGGATGAACTGATTAGATTTTGGTGGCGAAAAGGTCAAAGATCAACTTCACTTTGACAGCCATGTTATTGTTCTGCAAACACTTTCCCAGCCATTATTCAACACCATAACTCAGGAGGAGAAGGTGAGAGAGATTGTGACCGTATTTCCTGCAACTTGACTGGTTGGTGGAGGCGTACAACTATGAGGCTGTAATTCTAGTTATTCCACCACGTTTATTTGACAGCTTTAGTTACTAGTGAAAAAGTGTTTCTCTCGGGTCGTCCAGCAATAACCATGCATCGCTGGCAGCCGAAATCGGGTGATACAGAGTGAGTAAAAAAAGAGCCCAAATACACAGGTAATGTAAAACACAGAAAAGAATCAACTTTCATATTCGCGAAGACCATTCCTTTCTTGATGAATTACTTAAATAATTTGTTGACCATCAGAATTAATTTCAAGTAGTTTGACTAATTGATTAATTGTTTCAGCACTAAACATGAATTTGATTTGAATGTAACCATGCTATTTTGTATGTGAAGTCTGCAACACAAAAAAAAACCAAACACAAATTTGAAAAAGGGCAGACTGCCCTCTTTTCCCTTATTAGAATAAATGAGATTATTCCACGCTGCGAAATCCTGTAAAGCAAGGGTTTGTAATTATTCAGCAACCAGATATGGATGTTTTTATTAATTTCTTTTTTCATTAATATTCAATCAAAAGACAAAGCCCTAGCACTGATGATTATTTACAGAGAGCTATTTGTCACTGTTGTCAAAAAAATCATTTGTTGTGACACTGAAAAAAATGAACTTCCATACTGATTTATGGTGCATTTCAAGAAGTATGAACGAATGGATGGAAGCAGTTGTCTTTATAGTGTGTTGGGTGTGTGTTGCCTGAAATCTCTGGTTGCCATTCAGGAACAGATACAGTAGGTTCAGACTCCTTTTGTTCATTTGACCTTTTTAGTAGGCCTTTTGTCCGTGGAGGAAAACAATTAATCAGGGAGAGACAAAGAAAAGAGATCGGAGAGGACATTTCCCCCTGTTATTCCTCCTTGTAACAGAGCCCCACTTATTCTTCTTAAAAAAGTAAAACCATGTGGAAGTGGAGAGAAAATCAGATTCAGAAATAACCTAATCAGTGAGTTTGGCCTGGCAGCCCTTCCCCAGGCAGGGACACATGGGCAGGTGGCTGTCTGACAGCCATTGGCATTCTCTCCAACAAAGTGTGCGACTCAGATCAACTCTGCAGTATACCGCTGGGAGTGGGATTAAACTGGGTTAGCTAAGGCCACAACACCAGTTCCTTGTTGAGAAAAAGTGACACCATTATTGACACATCCCTAACCATCCCCTGATTTATAGCAGCCACTTTGCATATTGCATGAGATGGAGCTTGAGCCTCTCCTGTCCCGATTGTCATTGGTGGATGGGGATTGATTTACTGCTGTTGTGTCAAACAACCCAACAGTTTTACCCATCGACATTTTTCCATGACATGAAAGTTCTTTTAATCCTTTTTTCCAAACACTGTGACTCCTCATCGGTTTGTACCAGACACAGCTATTTAGGAAACTGAATGTACTCTAAAAATATGTCTTGTAATTATAATTTTAATTGAAAAATTTCAATGAAAAAGTAAAAACACCATCATATAGAAAAAGAAACAAGTGCAACCAATTCTTGTCTCATATTGTTTTTTTAATTAAAGGACTATAGTGGAGGAGCTATGTATTGTCTGAAAAGCCAAAGCCCATTATGCAGTTGCATTCATTTCATAATTATGCCCATCGCTGCTAATCCATTAACTAATTCCAATAAGTTGAGTTCCAGTTGAATAAATATAAATCCTTGAATGTTCCTCTTAATTCATTACTCATAGCTTTTGTTGACATTTAGTGAATTCATGGTATGGTTTAATGCCATTATGAAATTATAATTATAATTTATAGTGAGTATGGTGATAAAAAGCAGTTTTGGACACTAAGGTTGATTTATTATGCAAAAAATTAAAATATGCAGATCTCATTCTTCATAATTAGCAGTATTTGAGTTTAGCATAATAAATTGTCTCAGCTGACATTGTGTGAGAGGCGGGGTAGACCCTAGACAGATCGCCAGTCCATCAGAGGGCCGACACATATAGACAAACAACCATTCACACTCACATTCACACCTAGGAGCAATTCAGAGTCACCAGTTAACCTAACTTGCATGTCTTTGGACAGTGGGAGGAAGCCCGGAGTACCTGGAGAGAACCCACACAGGCACAGGGAGAACATGCAATCTCCACACAGAAACGCTCCGGGCAAAACCGGGACTCGAACCCAGAACCACTGCACTACTGCGCCGCCCCTTAGTTAATGTGTTTGTGTATTTTTGTGCGTGTGTAAAAGAGACAACAAGAGCGAGAGAAATTGATAGAACGAGAAAATGTACAACCAGGAAAAATAGTTCAGGGATGAACAGGTACACAGCGAGACAGAGCTCCAAATGTCAGGACCTGTGCAAAGAGGAGAGAGAGGCAGAGAGGCCGGGAAAGAGAGAGAGCAGAGAGAGAGAGAGCGAGAGAGAGAGAGAGAGACTTACTGACCCTGGTCGGTACCCTATTGATAGTGTTGCCATGGGAACAGGTGTCAGAGCCCAGATGAAGGGCGCTGGAGGTTGAAAACTGTGTGTTGGTGTGTGTGGGTGGGTGTCTGTGTGTTTGGGAGAGAGAGAATGTGTGAGTGCCCACCAAGTCAGGTCACTTGCCATCACCTCGATGGTGGTGTGGTGCTCTAAAGTCAGACAAACACACATGCAAGTGTGCGCGCGCAAGAGAGATTAGAGGAGATTTGTTCCTTAATGCCACTGTGCCCTTAAGCAGGGCATTACTGTGAAGTTAAAACTGAGACAAAAGTGATTTGTGAGGGAAAATTACTTTTTTGGCTTGTATTATTTGCACAAATTTGACCACTGGCTGTATGGGGGCAAATAAACACTACACAAACAATCCAGGACTGTTTGATCCAGGACTGTTTGTGTAGTTTGTGTTTATTCGCCACAGACAGCCAATATACTGACTGTACAGATGTTAGCTGTAAGCTAGCTAGCAATGTACGGAGCAGCTATATATATGGAGCCTTTCTCTCCTTACTTCTTGTCTCTGTCTGTTCATGCAGGAGATGCACCTTTTGCTACAGTTGAACTTTGTTTTTAAAAACTTGTGTGGATGTGTCTCTGCCCTGGGCAAGTTTACATCTGATTGTACCCATCCCTGTCTTTCTGTCAATATCATATCTTTGCCTCTTTGTTCAGTGTGAACACGCCTTTAGAGCACTGTCTAATATCATGGTAGCTTAGTAAATGTTTAATTGGACACTGGAGTGGCCATTTGATGACATAAATTATACATAAATGTAAAGAAATCAATCAGTTTGTTTCTGTGTTTGTTGACCTGAGAGTACTATGTTATATTTAGCACTTGGTCCTCACTATTTGTGATTTTATCAGAGTCGGGGAAAGAAAATCATGAAGGATGCAGGCTGTTCTGGCTAACACTTGCGGGGTTGTGTCACATTTATGTGCTAATGGGAAGCACTGACATTAGAGACTTGAGATAATGTGTTGAACAGCAGCTATGTTGTTAAAGAGAAAATTGTGTTGTTCCTGTAAAGGAAAATGGGATTTTTCTTGCTTGTTGCTTTAAAAGATGTTCAGTACATGGATCAGACGTTGGAGATTTCTACCAGTAATGAATAGGACAGTAATAAACAAAGCAAACTTTTCCAAAGCAAATTTCTAAATGGGTTTTATATATATGCAAGACAGTGGTAAACATAATTATTACATATTATACAACAAGTAGTTCCGACCAAGCAATCTGATTGGTCATTTAGAAGGTGCTCAAATCAGCATGACAGCACGCCTTACGCCTTAAAAATATTACTCCACCATATACATTTTACTTTTTTGGTAATAGTTGTATAATTGCAATGTTACACTCGAGGTTGTGCTTTAACGTCATTTGAGCACTTCAGTGATGTTTGCGGACCTCGGTGCAAGTGCCTCGGCTTTCTCCATCAGCTGTGTTGGTGACACGGCGCTATAACTTAAAATTCATGTAAAAGTTTGCGGTTGCAGAAGCTACATCAGTGTGAGTAAAAAAATGCAGCATCTTTGTTATAACGTGGTTGATAAAAGTAAGCATTGATTTGTGCAGTAGGCTGTTGATTTAGTTCGGTAAATTCCAAGACCTCGATAAAGCATTAACGTCAGCTCAGAGTTCACTCATCTGGGACTAGAAAATAATTTCTGTTGCTAGGTCGTTACTAAGGGTCTGGTTCCATTACACATAGGAGTCCACTGACGTGACTGATTGTGTTCCAGTTATTAGTCAGACCCCATGTATTTCCATGGGCAAACACTGCATAAAGAACCATACAATTTTGAGGAAACAGTGCTCCTCAACATGAACAGATTTTGATTGTTGTTTCTTTGTTGGTAATAGTTGTATAATCGCAATATTATACTCGAGGGTGTGCTTTAACGTCATTTGAGCATGACGGTGATGCGGTCAGGACCGAGGCACTTGCGCACACTCTCGGTTAATATTGCTTAATTACAAGAAATGCAAGACAATGTGCTGCTTCATTGCATCGTATTTACCTCTGAAAATGTAACACATTACTCTACCAGCCAACATTTGTCCATAACTTACAGCAACTTTATCCAGAAAAAAACTACTCGGCTGGTCCCAAGTATCCGCGCACTGGTAAAAACCAGTCTGAACTGGGCTTCAGGCGGTGGATTTAAAACACACACACACACACACACACACATGAATTTAGAAATGAGGCTGTGTTGCAGCCCGCAGCCAAATCATGTAACAAATCAGACACTGCCAAGTCATCTCAGCAAATTAACTGGCCCTTTCACAAAAGCTCTGTGACACCAACAGCGTGCCAGATCTCTCTCTCTCTCTCTCTCACTCTGTCTTCCTATCTTTTCTCAGGCTGCAACTGGAGCAGGAAAGGACTCCCACCACTACTGGTGCTGTTAGTGCAGGGTGGGAAGGAGAACCATTTAGGCTGCCCAGTGGTCGTAAACTGGAAGCTCAGAGGGAGGGTTAAGTGGAGAGAGGTTGAGGGCTCAGTGAGACAGGAGAGGTTGAATACAGTTCAGTGGCCAAAGGCTGCAGTTGGGAATCAGCCTGATGCAGGCGCTTTAAGTAAGAAGTCAAGCGCAGGAAAATGAAAACTACTGTAAGCTGCACCTCAGGTTTGCTTACATGCACATCCACATGCTGCAAATTGCAAATTATTTCTTGCTATTTATCCTACAGGGGCTCCTGCATGCTCATGCATTGGTTGCAGGTGGTCATTTGATTTGTGTCAAAATGAGCAAGAGGAAATAAGCTTGTGTTTGAAATACATGACTTACATGTTCAAATTTTGGTGAAAAAAAAGCATTGAGTCTACCAATACCTGAGGCAGAGGCTGAGTCTGTACCTAGGCGTCTGATGTAATGTTGATAAAGGGTGATATGAGGCCTGTTGCTTTCTGAAGCAGTAGTAGTCAAAGAAAAGTTTAGCAACCGCAACTGAGCGTCATTGGATATAAAGACACCAGACATTTAGAGAAAGGCGTGTTAAATATGAGATATAAGATAGTGTAACATTGTCTGCCCACCTGGTTTATGATGGTGTTCAGACAGAGTTACACATGTATTTATGACAGACATTTATTCCAGCAATGTTAGAAAAACATCATAAAGTACAGCTGGACACGATCATAGAAATGAGCTATACTTTAAGCTGTCACAGACGGTGCTGTCTTTATGACTTTTGGAGATGGTGTCAGCAGCTGGTGAAAAATGGTGGCTCTCAAAACCGTATCCCCCTGTCCCCCTATTTCAACAGGTAAATCATTTCACCTGAGCAGCTCCATTTGTCAAGTCTGCCTGAGGGTGGGGGTGGGGTGTGTAAGTTTCATTGCCTTTTAGCCTAGAAACAGGAGCAAATCCTTAAGCCTGGAGCTTTGTGACACATGAGTTCAGTCGAGGGTTTGTTGCAGGTGACATAGTGTGTGTGTTTGGCTTCAGAGCATAGAGTGAATTAGTGCAAGCAACATTTGAGGACTTCTGTTTTAATGGCTGTAAAGTCTATTAAACTGGTGGTGCCACCTGGCTATTTTTGTTAGCTACTGTACTCCTGATATGAGAAATGAGCTGATTCTCACATCCATCCAGTTTTTATAGGCTCTGCATCCTCAATGAGTCCACTCCCCCAAAAATGCAGAGATAACTATGCTGCTTGTGAACATTAAATCATAAATGGAGAACAGTCCTGACTGATTATTGATCCTCCTCCTGTTTATAGGCTCTATGTTCATATGAATTTATAGATATTATAAAGAAATTGGTAATTTTACTGATGAAAAGTTGAATATCTCTGCGTTGGAGTGTACATCACAGCACTGCATTGTGCCAGTGCAGATGAGACAGTGAAGGGAGCGAAGAAATGAAGCTCATTCATTGGGCTACAGTCCTCATTCTGCCAAAGCTACAATTCGTTTCTTTGGTGCCACCGGCCCCTCTGTGCTGCCAAGCAGCTGGATGTTTTTCGCGGTCATATTTTATGTGC
>BRZM01000291.1:46208-59209 GCA_033238685.1 Lates japonicus | reverse complement strand
ATATAATATAATATAATATAATATAATATAATATAATATAATATAATGCAGGACTTTTTCTTGCAATGGAGTATTTTTATATTGTTGTATATTACTACCTTTCCTAAAGGACCTGAATACTGGTCTGCAGTGCAGACTGCAGTGTAGGTGACTAATACCACTTGGATCATGCGAGGGAAAGACGGTGATCATGGCTAAGTGATTAAAATGAGACAGCAAATGAAACCAGTATTGACATTCTGACTGCTTCAATCTTGTCATTGAAGTAGTCATAAGGTATGAATCTACTAAAAACATTTCCTGACCAAACAAGTTAGTCTAAATGTTCACTTCACTTCTCTTCTTTTTCAGATATTCATTTATTTAGTTAGTTGATTTGATTTTTGGGACAGATACAATATACACAGACAAACTGAAAACAGCTATCCCTTGTCAGTGTTTCTAGCATGTGCTAATTTGCCACATCTATTTGGATGTGAAATGTACTTTACCTCTGTGATGTGTTCTTTCCACAGAAAGCCAAGCTTGGAATGAAGATTTGACTCCGCAGGCTTGGCATGCTTATTTTCCCAACTTTAGGCACCAGCAGTGAGTCAAAGACAAAAAAGTACGAGGAGAGGAGACAAAAGATGGGACATGTGAATGGCATGTCCTGTGTGTGCAGCTGAGCCTACCCTGGACATCTTGTTTCATTCATTTATTTTTTTGTCCATTCCCTGCTGTGTCAGCCTGCTGCCTTATGTTGCTATCCTCTCCAGCTGAAAACTCAATTCAACACAATCATGGAAGGATGCTGCTGCAGGGCCACCAGGCACCAGGAATCATGGACTGTTGCGATCGTCACAAACCCACATTTATGGAGTAACAAAAAACTCACCACTTAAGATCAGAGTCTCCAAGGACCAGACTGTTTCAGTGAACATAGCTTGGGAACAATGGAGATCACAGTTAAACTCACCTGAAACATCCATCTACTAATGGATGTGGACAGCACAGATTTACTTTTCTACAACACATACTTTAAACATCCTCATTACATACATCAACAAAAATGGATCTTTGTTCTAAAAGGTGTAAATATAGTTCTGCAGTAGCAGCCAGGGGAAAACGTCTGCCTGTCAAAGCCCTAACATTGAGGTATTATAAAAATTAAAAATAAAAACCTTGGTCAGAATCAGATGTCAGCATGATTGTCTCAGGTCTTAGAGTGTGAAGCTTTTCCAGGACACTCAGTGATGTATTCCAGTTATGATATTAAATATTCAATATTAAAAGTAATGGCAACAACTTAAACATGCTATGTTGGAAAGTAACAGAAATGTTGGTTATCCCAAACAACAGCCATGGACACATCCCTCTAAACAACACAGTGTGTGGTCACCTTCATATCCCAGCACACACTTCATCATTCACATCATCACAAAGTTGTTTGTGATTCTACATCAGACTCAGTAAAGAATCAAACAGAGAGGAGGAGAAGTGTACTTACATGTGTAATTTCAATTTCAATGACCTGCCATACCATACTAGATATACCATACTGTGTGTGTGTGTGTGGTTGATAGGTGTGTGATGAAGGATGTGTGTGGTGCACTTAATTACAGTTATGACATTTTGTTGCAGGATTAATGACTTTATTAATGTAAAGTAATAAATTGTAAAAACTGATTGTGAGGCACATTTTCCTGTTTCTGTCCATGATGTCCTCCTCTGTTGGCTAGCATGATACTCACAACAGGAACTTAACTCCATTTGAAACTGTTTCATGTGCAATAAATGTTTCTGTAAACTGTAGATGTATATGATGGGGTGCATGGGGTCTGGGTGCGGTGTAAGTTCTGTAAAATAAAGAGAATTAATTCAGCATCCTTTTGGTTTATGCATTATCTCACTGATAAGAGAAGGTCATGGATGTGACTGAAAGCTGCTTTTCAGGCTGTTAAGTGAGTGAGGAGCACAGAAGTGAGTGACACTTCACTTTCCTGATGTCACTAATCCCTCACAGTTAATCAAACTTGTTAGCATACCAAAGTCTGCAGCTCTCATTAGGTTCTACCAGCATGGTACCACTTATGGTAGCATGTGTAATATGTCACTGAGTTTTCTTCAAAGAGCTGTCTGCTGCTGAGAGGAAATTATCTGTAAAGCAGAGAGCAAACTGAGGAGAGGGAGCATCTGAGTTCTGTTGGCCTGGTGACATGATGGGTCCTGGGCCATGACACACAGTAACCAATGGTAGCTGGAGCTGGAGGGAATGAAAAGGTGAAGGACCCTGGGAGACTGAGTTCAATAGCCCTCCTTTGTCTATGGGAAAAAAGGAGCCTTGTGGTCTCATCCTCCATTTTGAGAAGGCTGAGGGAGGGTTACTTTTAAATTGTACCTTATTACAGACTACAGAATACATACCCTTAAATGTGGGTGGCATGGTGCTGCAGTGGTTAGCACTGTCACTTCACAGCAAGAAGGTCCAGGTTCGAGCCTCCAGTTGGCTTCTCTGTGTGGAGTTTACATGTTCTCCCTGTGCCTGTGTGAGTTCTCTCCTGTTCTCTTCCTCCCACAGTCCAAAGACATGCAGGTTAACTGGTGACTCTAAATTACATGTGTCAGCCCTGTGATGGACTGGTGATCTGTACAGGGTGTACCCCACCTCTCACCCAGTGACAGCTGGAATTGGCTCCAGCCCCCCAACAACTGTTAACAGATAAGATGTATAGACAATGAATGAATGAATGAATGCCCTTAAATGTAACGTATTTTGTATTACTCAAAGTGAGTAATGTACTTGAAATACTTTGGATTACTTCAACATTGTCTTCCATTATTATTATTATTATTATTATTATTATTATTATTATTATTATTATTATATTGTATATAACACTGTGAATGGTGTACTGCTGCCTAAAGTAGACTAAATCCAGGACTCACTCTGATGCTGATGTATCAGACCAGTTTCTTCAGGCTGAACCATATTTGTTGCAATATCAGCAGGGAGAGTGTTGCAATAACAATTCAGAAGATCAGAAATGACTGGGAGTGACTCTGGGCAGAGGGTTTTTTTATCAGCTCTGTATGTGTATGCTTATTTTCAGGGAGTCCCTCATGGTGGCTTGTTGTCAGTGTTTGGTTATGAAGTGTGAAGTGACAACACTCATGGTGGGAATGGTTGGGTCTGTAAAGCTAATAATCTTAAGAGTATGGTCTAGACCTGTTCTATATGAAAAGTGCCTTGAGATAACTTCTGTTGTGATTTGCTGCTGGACTGAATTGAACATGAATAAGGATCGTGGGGTCAGATGTAGAAATCACATGTACACACAAAGTGGAGGCTGACAGTGTTACGATGAAATGAAGATGAAAAACAAGGTGAGAGATCATCACTTACACATTCACTAAGAGTTCAACTGCTCTCAATTATTACATATCACACTGCAAAAACTCAGCTCTCCAAAACAAGAAATAGCAATAAAATGGGGGAAATATTACTTCAAATAAGCAAAATGATCTGCTCACAGAACAGGAAAATTTAACTTGGCAGAATTTAAAAAACTAAATGAATAACTTTGCTGGTTTTAAATCGCATTTCCTAATTTTATGCCTCTTATTGTTTTTGAGCACTGGCTTTTTGCAGCAGTTGTATAATTCTGGTAATTACAGTGTAAGTTAGTCAGCAGCAGAAATAAAATCTCAGTAACAAGTTACAATATTGCATTAAGATAAAACAGCAACAAAAAACTTTAAAAGTGTGCCATGCTCTAATATAAAACCTGCTTGAGAAGAAAAAGTATCTATTACTTTGATTCAAGATATTTCATCTGACTGAGATTAGTTTTTTTGAAGTGCAGTGTGACACCTGATGATGATGCTGTCATCTCCTCAGGTGTTTTCAGTATTTCAGTTTGATTATCTGCTCTGGGACAATAAACAACACTAATGATACCTGATAGCAAAACTTTGTGTATTAATCATGTCATAGATGAAGCTACATCCTGCTGTGTTTAGGCAGACAGCAGCAGTCTGTATACAGGCTGGGAGGACTGGAGAGAGCCAGGAGCTGCACTTTTACTGTTCAAATGGCATCCACACACCTCAGGACTGCACTCACTGCTTCCACAAACTGACACCTGAGAGCAGTTCATCCAGTGCTTTCACTCTAACCCAGACTCATTTTAGCTCCTCTATTTCAAGTTTTATTTCAGCTGCTGTACTCTGATGATTCAACTGTTTCAGTATCTCTGCTGTTTTCAAATGTCTCAACAGCAAGTACATTTTCTTCAGGAAATTTGGCTTTTCTCATGTTCCTGTCTTTTTCATTTTATCCATCACTGTGAAGCACTTTGTAAAATATGTTTGTTTGGACATTAGCACTGTAAACTACTTCTCTGATTATCTGTCTGACCTTTAACCCTGACTGATGATGGTTTACAGGTACATATAATGGATATATGGATCACAGTCCAATGACAGCTACTCAGCTACTGCTGATGTGGCACAATCAATGAAATTATTTTTGTCTACAGACAGCAGGGTGTGCCTACGTGCCTACATAACCCTGTGTATGCACAGCTTTATAAATCTAACACTAATGATGTATGTATATAAATGTTCACATATATGGACTTCCTCATGACGGATGTATGCTCTCTCTGTCTTTAAGCTTTTGGGGTGTCGCTTATCTGCTTAAGCTTTTCCAAACTTTTGTACACACATGATGATAATGCTCCAAAATGATGTACAGTATATTAGCACATAAGTCTTCCACAGACTTAGGGCAAATGCTGACTTGCATACAGTATGCAGTAATCTCATGATCACTGAAGGTAAACTTTTGTCTCCCATAGGATTGCATGGCATCACTGCACACTCATGTGAGGACATGAAAACAGATACAGAGGAGAGCTTCGTCTCAGTCACTGCAGGTGCACATGTACACTGATCAGCCATAACACATGTGCGGGCCAGATCAACACCTTAGGCTCTTTGTTGTGTTCCTAGGGCCATTTCTGAGAAGTTTTTGTGGTGTGGTTGGAGCACTGTACTGCTGTGGGAGGCCCCTGCCATTGGGGAGTGCTTTTGCCATGGGGGGGTGTGTGCCCCCAACAATATTTAGTTGGTGGTATGTGTCAAAGTAACATTGAGATAAATGCTAGAACCAAACAACCAAATAATCAATGTTATTCTCTTCACCTGTCAGTGGTCATAATGTTATCGCTGATCAGTGTATGGTTGAAGAGAGAAAGGACATGTTCATTCAGTTTAAATGAAGAAGGCCTCATGTTAGGGCTTTCCTCATGCTTCTTCAGGAATACAACAAAACTGGAAGAACCAATGATGGGCATCAGTACCAAGCCTCACTTTCTTAGTCATCATAGGAACTTCACCAGCCCAAAGCACCCGGGAACCAAGAGCACCGACCAACAGTCATCTGATGATTTAGTCTGCTCAGTCTAGAGCACACTGAGCACCAACACTGTGTACACTGTGGCTTCTGAATGAGCCTTCACGGGATTTTAGCACAAAGTAAATCATTCAATAATCCTTTATCCTCAAAACACCAGAACCTTATAGTGAACATATAAAGAGTCTTGGTCCTGTCATTCTTTTCTACTGAACTTCATCAACACCACTCTTGTAATGTGTATGAGCTTCCTCAGTGCCAAATTACAACAGAAGTTATCACAGAGCACTCCTCACATAGAGCAGGGCTCTCGTTTATAACCGTTGCATATGCACAAAATGGGACCTAAAAGAGGCGTACACAACTTTCCATGCAAACGTTGTGATCTATAAAAACAAATTTGATGGGAGAATGTGCACACCTGTACGGAAACTCTGACCCATGCGTATGCATGTATGAAAGTGGTAATGGAGATGGTACAGTGGTGAATTGGAGCCAGATTGTTTAAAGATGCTTTTCACATATTTAATTTGATGTAATATCAAACAATTATAGATCCAGCTTATTCTAAACGTTCAGACCAGCAGTGTTATTTATACTCGTGCTTGTACAGAGCCATAAATAAAGAAACTGTGTTCACCTATTTTCTTTTCCCAATGAAATCTCAGGGTGGTGATGATTTTGGTAAGGTGTGAAAGCGATCAGTCTGACTGCTGCAAACATATAAATACTGTGGTGATGCTTGTGCGTAATGCTGCATGATGGATGCGCTGCTGGAGGACTGTGAATGTAGAAATAGGAAGGAACACAAATTCAGGAACCACACCTGGCCCTCGTCAATGACTGGCTCATAATACAATTTAGATTCCCTTGAGGCTGCTCTTGGATTTATGTGTTGAACTGGTTCCAGGATTAGACTGGCCGACCCAATGGAACCGCACCATATACAGGTAGACTACTAATGACTCTAGGGTTTCTGGCAACCGGCTCTCACGGAATTAGCCAACAGGTGTGTGTTTGATATAATTAACAATATAACTTTCTGCCTAAAGCCTCCTGTGGGAATCATAGAATTGTTCATGCCTGTTTCCACTGACCTCAGGTGTCTTTGTCCCCAACTGTAGCAGAGAGGCTCTGACCATGTTAAATGTGGGTGTGTAGAGGGCAGGACATGAGGCTGATCATCGTACGTACGATGCCTGCAGGGTTGCGTACGTGTGGTTTTAAAAATCTGTTTGTTTGTTTTTTTAAATTTTGCGTACACACTACCACTAGTGTGGATCCTTCACACTTTTAAAAATGAGACCCTGGGTCTGGACAAAACTCTCAAAACAGAGACCCAACAGCTCCCACCAATGAGCAGCACTAGGTGACAGGGGAGAGAAAAAAAACGTCCTTTAAGAGACAGAAACTGCATCCATCTGCCTCAACTGGCTGGATTGAGAGAGAGAGAATTTTTCAGATAAGGGGAATGCCACAGCCCATATCAGACAGAAGATTTTACTCAAAGCAGATAAATGTTTGTATGTTCCAAAATACCTCTGCAAGGGATTTTAAAGTGAACTCTGGTGCTTTGGTACCATCTGGATAAAGTATTAGTGGAACCAGAAACCAGGAAGACCTCTCAACACGTGCAAGTTGAGAATGAGTCTTGTGATGTTTTCAGTGTCTGCTCCTTCATCCAGTAACACAATGTGACACTCAAAAAGTGACATACAAATTGCAAAGATAATCCTGTTGCACTGCTTACAGTAATTGGCACCTCTTAGACGTATTGTTATCATGTCATTTTATAGAAGAACAAGATTGAATTGAACATAGAATTACAGTGATCTACACCCAGATGTCCAAAACCCCATCTGGGGGGTACAGGATTTCTCACAGTCACTGTCTTATGCCCCTAAACTCAAGCCCAGGGTAGCCAGTGATGTGCTTGTCCAGTAGAGGGCAGCAAGAGATCACTAATGAAATGAACAGGTTTGGCGTCATGTGGAGCAAGTATTTGCAGGAAATTTATCAGTCAAGCTTTGAAAAAATCTGTTTAACTGATTTACATCAAATAAAATCTTAAGCATATTCTGGAAGAGCCTAGCAATATGGTGAATATACGAAATATGATGAAATATGGTGAGTTTTCAAACTTGTTATATATGTAACAACCAAAACAACAGAGTTAACCTAATAAAACCTGATTCATTTAAATTTGAAAAACTTTTGTTTGTTGGATTAGCAGCATCACTTCTTAAACAATCTGCTGGTCCTGAAGCTGAGCACACTGAAACATGGTGGCCTTCATTCTTTAAGTTTTCTTAACTTGTACATTTTTACAGCAGGTGGGAAACCAGGATGTTGGCATTATTTTTCTGTGCTATGACTGTCACACAGCCAGAGCCCTTCACCCTATTACATTCCAGATGAGTGTGTGTGAGAGGGGACATAGTCTCTGCTCAGCTGCAGTGCTGAGGTTACTCTCCTCTCCTTCATATGCAGCAGTGTGCTAGGATATGGAAGAGCACCACCAGGCTGGCTCCACAGAACTTCTTCCGGCAAAGGTGTGATTGTGTGTGTGGAGCAGTGTGTGTTGGAAACAGAGCACGCGGTGCCTGTGTTGGTCGGTCTTTAATAATGGCCTCAAAACACCAGAACACACGGTACAGCACAGTTTGGAACTGACGTTTCTTTTGTTGTGTGCTGAGGTGAAGCCCTGGTTGCACAGGGGAGCTACAGTCTCAGGCTGGAGTCTAATGATCTTTTTTGCTTTGTAGGTTTCCAAAGTATCTCAGTGGCAGCCGTGACAATAGCTAATCTAATTCTCAAAATTCTTTTAGTGCTTCCTATCCTATCTCCTTTAGCAGAGGAGACACTGCAGCTTCCTTTACTAAAGGAAAGGAAATAATGCTGCCAGTTTCTTTCCATAAATATGAAACAATCAATGGTGGAAAGTAAGCACTGTACCACAACTGAACTGTAAGTACAATTTTGAGGTACTTGTGCTTTATTTGAGTACTTCCATTTGATACTACACTATACCTCCACTACCTGCATTTAACAGCTGGATGATATGAGAGGTCTTTACAATACAACACATACTGGGACAAATAATACATTTAGTTCTGGTGTAATAGCATGAAGTTGAATGAGTTGGTAAATTTGTGTTCTGGTTCACCACTGAGTTAAAATGACTGGATCTGTTTTAACTGTAGGTTTGATCAATAAAGAATAAACTTTTAGTCAGTGAGAGCAGGAGGAGGTTTCCATAAAGCTGAAAATCCCTGGCAGCAGGTGAAAAGTATGTTTGATGTTTGTTATGATGTGAGCTAAATTAATTTCCACCTTCTTCAAAATTTATATGCGTGAGGCTAACTCTGGTACAATGGATCAAATGGTAACATTAATGTTTAAAATTGTACATGGTCCCTAACAAATAAATAAAAGATAATACATAACATTTTTATGTGTCTGTGCCCATGACATTTTTGGCTGTAACTCAATCATTCATATGATAATTAAAATTTAATTTCAAACAAATGTCTGATATGATAAAATGATGAAATGATGACTTTTTTTAAAACTTATTTTTATTGATTTTATACATTTAACATACAATGTAACCGATCTTCCTGAAATCAAACATGTGGCAGTGTATGAGACACCACTAGTAAGTAAATACATAAGCCATTAACTATGCTACTTAAGCCACTAAGGTTGTTTGAAAAGACCAGTATAATTGCTGTCTACTGTTTGAACCAGTCTGTGAACACATTTTGATCATACTGTTCATCAGACAACTTGTCATGGACCATGACATGGCACTTTAATAGAGTCAGCTGGCACATTTACCCTCTCAAAAGCAGCTTTTTGACTATTTCATTTTGCGACAATTTCAAAAGGTAGCATGCACCTTAAAGTCCAAGGACCTGCCAGCCAAACAACTGAACAGTTTCTCACTCTGTGTTCCATCTGAACTCCTCGTATTCAAAGCACTGGTGGTATGGATTCAAGTTAAGCCCAAGAAAAAACTTAAACTGTCTAAGGAATTGATGAAAACAATGCTCTCTCCCCTGATGATGTTCAAAGAATTCAAAGAGGTCCAGTCTCTGAATATGTGGTCTGATCACAGCCTGGTCAAACTCTACGAAGCAATTTTTGAAAATTTCTGCTCTAATGTCACTGCATCCATCTGCCAAAAGAAAGTCTGGTCTTGACCCTAAAGACCTGAATAGCCTTATATCAGCAGAGAACTCCACGTCCATGGAGTTTTCAGAGAAAATCCAGAGCTGCTGAGGCTCAGTCATGAGGTGTTAAAAGGACCACTGCAATCATTTGAGGTCAAGTATTATGGCATCAGCGTTACTGTGGTGAACCAACACATGTATGGTTGGCTGACCATCCATAAAGAGGCAGGGTACATCCTGGATACATCACCAGTACAGGGCCAACATATAAGTTAGTAAGTAAGTAAAGTTTATTTGTATAAAGCTTCTTAAGATAAGAGCAGTCACAAAGTGTGGTATCAATTAAAACCAAAGCCATAAAAACAGGGATTCAGACGCAAGCAAATATAATAACCACAAAGCACTGCCCAAACACCTATCTAAACAAATTAGTTTTTAGCTGCCTTTTGAAAGAAGCCACAGAGTCAGTGGTGAGGAGTGGCAGGCAGTTCCATAGCTTTGGAGCTAAGGTTGGAAAAGCACAGTCACCCTTAGTTTTCAGAGTACACAGAGTCATATAAGGTCATATAGAAACAAACAACCAGACAATTTAACATTAACCTAATCGATGTGTTTGGACTGTGGGAAGGAGCTGGAGTACCTGGAGGAAACAGGGAACAGGGAAAACATGCAAAGTCCACACAGCAAAGCTACTGAACCAGGCTTTGAACCCACAACCTGCTGCTGCTTGCTGTGCCACATGACACACTGTCAAATTGTGTTTATGATTTGTGGATACTTCTGTAGATGAATCAACAAACAGAGTTTCAATCCATCTGCAGAAGTAGTCACCAAACCCAGAATGCTAAAGCACCTCCAATAGAGAGATCCATTCGACTCTGTCACATACACTGACTATATGGAGCACCCTCCTCACATTGTAGAACCCCTGATGATTTTTTTATGAAGCTGTTTTGATCTGCATGTATCATGACTGGCAAGACTGTCATATAGCCATGGCTTTAGCAAAAATCTTGTACCAGTTCTCAAAAGTGGAACTGACCTGTAGGAGCCACACTCGGCTTACCTGGCTTTAGAATGAGAATGATTCAACTGAATTCAGTTTCATTTGCATAGCACCAACCGTGCACACCTGCAGCACCTGGTAACAGTGGAGAGGTGAACCTTCCTTTGAACAGGAAGAAACCTCAGACAGAGCCAAACCCAGGGTGGGGGGCTGTCTGCCTCGACTGGTTGGGTTGAAAAGAGAGACATAGGGGAGAGAGGAGAAAGAGGGGGAGAGAGAAGAGAGAGACCAGGGCCACACTGTTGTATTAAAGCACTGTAAGACTGGTTGTTATGATGACCATAATAATAGCAATACCTATAGCTGTAATTGTGTTATCATTAATAACAGCAGCAATTATAGCAGTACCAACTAATGATAGTAAAAATAATAATTAACTAACAACAGCTGTAATAATAATTGAGTAGTAGTGGCAGATCTGGATCCTGCAGATCCAGAGAGACAGAGAGAAAAATCACAAACTCTGGGAGAGAGAAAACATACAGTTAACAGTGGTAGGCTGTGCATTTCACAGCTAAGCCTTAACTGGTGTTCTACCTGAATGAACCCACCTCTCAATAGGTCTCCAGCCACAGCTGCTCCACACACATCATCTGCAGCAGAAGCATCAGTGTTAACTAATAAAATGACAAAGACATAAACAATAAAATGTAGGTAAAATGTATTTTACTCTCTGAAACTGCTGATTATTTGTAGACAAATAAAAAAAACTGCTTCTGTCGAGTGGACATTCTCAGTCCTAAAGAGAATTAAAACTTGTGTGAGAAATACGACTGGGCAGACTCGACCTTCAGGATTAGCCTCCATAGTGATAGAAAAGGATTTATTGTTGGAACTGAGACGCACAGATAACCTCTACAACGGAGCCATTGAAAATATTGCCGTTAGCAAAGGCCTGCTAGAAGGCCAATGGTCTTGTCAACTCAAAATCTGATTGGTTAAAGGATCTGTGAGGCAACAATTTCATTGCCATTCATTTTAAATTACTGGAGCCTGCACTGTTGATTCTGAAGGCCTCAAGGCAGATTTCTTTTAACTTGGCAACACAGGGCTGAAATCTGATTGGATAAAAGCTCAAACATTAACAGGCTGTATTGGAAGCAGCACAACCAAGAGGAAAGCTATGAGAGAGAATGGGAAGAATAGACTATTGGTAACAATTTAATACATGTAATAGTAATGGAAAAAAACATATATGAAAATATAATTAAGTGATTGTGACAGTGTTTAGGCCAGCAAGACGTCCTTGCTGGCCCTGACGGCCCACTACTGACAGTTAATGACGCAGTTGTGTGATATAAATGCATGAAGAGGGAGAGAGGGGACCTGACGTTCATGCCATTAAAGCATATTAAACTGAAGCGAATTGAAGAGCTCCGTGCATTATGGGGGATCCCCCAGCAGTCTAGACTTATAGCAGGATAATTAAAGAATGGTTGAGAGCTCATCTGAGCCGGTCCTATAAGCTTTATCAAAGAGGAATGTTTTAAGTCTACTCTTAAACATGGAGAGGGTGTTTCTGCCTCCTGAACCATGAAACAGGACATTTTTTTAAGGATGGAAACCCTGATCAAAGGATTCTACATACATATCTAACAACAGGACTGCTGGCTTGGTATATACTGGTATTGGTTTTGGTATTGGTTTTTCACTTTACCACCCTTCATTTTACGAATGGCATCGGGGACCTCCTCTAAATCCAGTTCCTCTGTCTGAGGTTTCACAGATACTGGGAAAGTCCAATCTGTCTATAAAATGGCCGTGGTTTACTGAGCTCATTGGATATTCTGACTGATAAAGGACCTTAATGAAAAAAATGAAAGCGTGCTGCATTTTCAACAGATCTGTAGATATTTTCCTTTATTCATTCTTAATGGCACTTAAAACTCTCTCACTGGGTTATATTTCTTAGGTGGCTGGGCCAGCAGCTGACTGGATTTTTCATCCTGATCATAAAAAGTTTGCTTAAGCTGTATTATTAGCTATTTTCAGCTTTTTGTGTGGAAAGCTCCTCATATTTAGCTTTAGAGATTAATAGGTTTTGTTTTGTTCGTACTAATTTATCAAGGCCGGCCACACTAGTCCTCTGAGTCCAATTTGCTCACTTTTTGTTTGAATTTATTAAAGTGAGCAGTGTGTAGGATTTGTGGCATCTAGTAGAGAGAACGCAGATTGCAACCAACTGAACTCCCCCCCCTTTCAAAGAGTGTCAGAGAGTCTACGGTGACAAAATGGTTTCGACTACCACATCGACTACTCTGTCAAGTAAAGAGGTTCATTTATACATCTATATATAGATATTGTATTGTAGTCTGTAATGCTATAGGTAATAGCCAACGTGTCCTCTCTCCACTCCTCCTCT
>BRZM01000291.1:0-41208 GCA_033238685.1 Lates japonicus | reverse complement strand
AGTCATCCAGGTGACGGTACAACCAGTATGGTTAGAACCAGTCATACTCAGAGATTCTAAGTGCTTTCTTGACTCTGGTTGAGAAAACACCAAGTCCATTTAACAGCTGTTCATAAGATTTCTATCATATTATCACATATCACATCATCTTCATCAGCAAATGGAGTTTCATGGAACTGTGGATGCTCAAATTTCAATTTTCTAGGGTGTTGAGATATTAAGCACAATGGCAAGAAGTTCTCCAAACAAAAACAGGGGAAATTAGCATCTACAATTTCATGACCACTGGGCAAAGTCCAAATATCATTGAAAGACAAGATTAGCTTCTAAATGGACCTTGTGGTGAGAGGTTTTGATTAACATTGTTTTACTATTGACCGTATATATTGGCAAATAGTTTCAATCATTCAATTTTTTCTGGACATTCCCTTTACATACATGAACATACTCAAACAGAATCAACTGAACTGTCAGTATCATGGTGGTATCCCAGTACAAATAGATAAAATGGCTGTCAATTTTGTATAATGCTCAAGCATTACATAAAAATGTCAGAGGCAGAGAGAGAGGGAGGCAGACAGGGACAGGCGTATTACACTGACACCTCTACTCACTGAAGGCTACTAATATGGCTGATGTGAAACGGCGTCAGTGCTACTGTTAGAATGTTGGGTGATGAGGTAACAGTGTATGAGCTTCACATCCTCCATTATTGTAAGTGTGTCTCTTTCTGTGGGTGGGGGAGGGGGCAGAGACACAAAGAGGGGCGGGAGGGAGGGGGCTGATTGGAATTACAAGTATTTAAAGTTGAAAAAGACATGACTCGGAGATCAACAAAGGCATATCAGCCTACACGTAACGCATTCAATAGAAAATGGCGTAAATCCGCCATTGCTCTTCTATCGCTTCTTCTTCCACCGAGTAGACACACACTCACAAGTACACATACACACACGTGCGCGCGCGCAACAAATGACGTAGTGCTCATGCTGCGAGAACAGCGACAGGTTTTTATGAGTGTCTCGTAAAACAACAAACGATTCAACTTTAGTTCCAGCTGTTGAAACTGTGATTTCTACGAAAAATGTCCTTCAGGGCACTAGTTTGAGATTTGACAAGCAACACATATTCATCCGCTTCTACATGAGTGTCAAGAGCACAACAGTACCCGGATGGACTGTCATGGCCGCCGTCGCTGTGGTTCCACAGAGAGGGGAGAAGGAAGGCAAATGTTTCTGTTGTGTGTTTTTTCAAGCCTAACCTTATTTTCTTAACGTCGGACGCTGACGGAACACCGCCTCAACTTCCATCGAGTTCAGAGTAAGAAACAACAGATTTCCGTAACTTTGAATATCTTGGCGTGGGTGGGGGCTTCATTTTGGTGTAAAATAACTGCTTATTAAACTCCTCAGACAGTAACATTGTTCCGAAGTGGCTGACATATTTTCATGTATCGAGCTCTAACTTGCCTCAGTGCAGTAAAAGCAAAGAGCGTTCAGTCTGGATCCTTTGTTGCTGTGTGTCTACAGCCTGTAATTCTCCCACTGATGCAGCCTTCCCTTGCCTTTCCTAAACTTAAGCGACCATTGAGCAAGTCACTCGGAAAAGTAAACCTACATTAAATTAAGCTGTAGAACTGTTGTGTTACGGGGGAGACTCGCATCCTTGCAACACGTTGTTCTTGACTCTGTGTGAGAGGCTGAGTGTAATTGCAGTTTTGAGGCGATGCAACTTTTCCTCTCATCTCCAAGCTTCATTTGTATCTGTCCCGTCTGGGTGGTGTGGGCCTTGAGTAACCTACCTGTCTGCGGTCCAGGTGTTCACTTACGTCCTGCTCAGTTTTGTAACATTACGAGTTTCCTCTATCCAGTTTTATGATAAATAATAAAATCTAAGCAAGCTTATCTCCTGTATAGTTTCATTTAATTTGGATGATATAATTTTCTTATTTCCAAGCAGGCCTATGTTATGGACATGGATCATATCAGTCAGTCAAAGCATTTGTAATTACAGTACTGGCAGGAATTAAATTTTTTCGGACTGAGGAAGCTGGTACAGATAAGTCATAAAATGATGGCAGCCATTTTTACCCCCAACATGGCTTCCTCGGTTCTACAGGGTTGACAACTGACTGAGACTTAGGCAGTTGTATGCTGATGCAATTCTCCTGCTGAGTTTACATTCATATTCAGCATAAAGTTAAATTGAGGTGGTAATACCTGTTATCTCCACCTTGTGTGTTATAAGAGTAGGCCCTGTTGTGTCTTGATTCTGTGAGTGGACCTATTTCCCTCAAAATGCGCCACACAGGAAATATCATCTGGCAAGTAAAAGTGTTTCCCTGTGTATCTGTTCACTTATCCTGATGCCTCCTCCATCACTGTCTGTTAAATGGAATTCATGCACACTTATTCTACAACTACACTGTATACTACTTAAATGACTGCTCCACATATAGTGGTTTTTGTTGCTCTTTAACTAATTTGCTGAACATTTGGTTTATGGTTGAAAATTGTAAAAGTGCCTCTTCCAACTTCCCAAATTTTGGGTGACATCTTTACTCCTTGGGTTGTAACTGTCCAAAAGTTTTTTTGGTTTTTTTGATACTGGTTCATCTTAACTGTTAAGTTATATCTTTTGCTACACAAAACAGTAGGGGTGTAATGATTCTGAAACCGGGACCAGAACCACAATACGCATGTCCACAATCCTGTATCATGATACAAGAAGACAGAACTGTGATACAGCCCCCCACCCCAACCCCCATACCGCTGCCGGCTGCCGATCATAATTGAGTGATCACACCTGTGGTAAAAGTTAGGCTAGTTTAGTTAGTTCAAGAAGAAGAATAACCCGGAGATTAGATATTGCATAAAGAAAAGCAGCCACTCTTTACGTTTCAGGGGCTGTAGCTCAGGTCCAAATTATTTGATACCCAGCTGGGGTTGTGTTAAAAAGCAGCAGCAGTAGGAAATGTTGGGTTTGTATGAAATTATTCACTGCATGGGACACAATCCTGGATAGTTACCATAGAAAAGCTCTGGATAGTGGCTGTGTGCTGCTACATTTAACAATGCAACTAGTTAGTATTTAGTCCTCAGTCCTTGAAGAAGAAAAATGGAAAACACTGATTAAGCATTTATTTCGTCTTTGTGTGGAAGTTTACGTTCGATTGTGGAATAGGCTGATTGTTGCCCCTTGTGGCTTTTGGGGTTAAAAACCCCACCTTCAGTTGTCACCACCCTTGATGTATCAGTGGTGTTTTCTATCCCCTGCCCTCAGGGGGCAATAGTGAGCCCATTACTGTGTGGTGAGAAGAAGAAAATACTGCACTAGAAAACATAGACAGACACGTGACACAAAGGTGAGATTTATGCTTCGTTGGAAGTGTTTTCCCAAAGCTTTTCTATGGGACTGTCTGACATTGCACAACATTAAAATTCTAATTCTAATAATGACCGCAATGTGTCAGTAGTGAATGTGTGGTTAAACTGCAAAACAAACTGTGGTAAACATGGTTTATTCCAACGCATCTTGTTTAACCACATGTTCTCCATGAATACACTTTTCCAAACACACTTTTCCATGCTTTAATCACCAACAACTGATGATATTTAAACAGAAAGTTAAATTTCACAACATTAAGTTGTCATTTTCTGCCTCTGTCTTGCAGGTACTGTGGCCACACTACAGGCCTCTCCTCTTCAGAGACAACATGCATTAACTTTTTCCTGAAGGAGAACAGGTAATAATAAATGCTTTTTGAATGTATTTTGACCATTGCCTCTCACCCTTTCAATGAAGCCATAACTAGTTATAGCAGTGTATATCATGTTTTACATGTTGAAACTTGATTGTTTGGGTTGTTACTGGCTTAGACACAAATTCAAATTTCTACCCTTTTCTTTTTTTTCAATATTTTTTATATGCTTACTGTTATTGTACTAGTAACTAGTAGTAAAAAAAAAACCCATCACAGTGGTATTTAGTCAGTTAGATGGTTTTGTTGGTTGTGTGACATGAGTCTTAACTTTCTTACACCACTCTGAATATAATGGAAGTCAGTATAGTTCCATCAGTTAGAAAAATTACTGTCAACATTTTTCATAGGTATTTTTGAACATAAAGTAGTCCCTGTGTAAAAAGGCTGACAATATGTTCTTCGGATTAGTAGGGACATTGTTTCTGTAAAGACTGTTGATGCTGAAGTCATTTCAATGCTGTGATCACCACAAACTAAATTCCATTTATCTCGTTGATAGAAATCTCAAGAGGGGATATCTCGAAATCCTCACGGCTAGTTAGCACTAAAAGTACAGTAAAAGGGAAAACATTTTTGTTATGTAAGTGAACTGACCTTTAATATCTGTGGTGATACACATTGTGGCTTTAGGATGGGGTTTAGCAATTCAATATTATAACATTGATTTTCTGTGCAACAGTACTGTGATCATATGATTATTAGATTTATAGGGCTGGGTGATAAAATTACTTAATTAATTTTAATAATTAATTTTTGTTTTTGTGACTGCATAATGTGTAAAATGTCTACATAGTGAAACTAACAACACAAACAACACAAAAAGGTCAGGAAATTACCAATGAGAGCCAACCATATCAGCTGTCTGTGTCTCAACAGTCTTGTAAGAGCTATGTGAAAAGTTACACAGTGACTTTTGTTTTATGTCTGTTGAAGAGATGTGATCTAATTATGAGAGGTGAAGCCATGGGAGTTGAGCTTGTTTTCATTATGTTGTCCATTCCATATCAATGAGGGTAGGCTGAATAACAGAAATACCTCAGTGTACATGTATAATTTCATTTGTCATTTAGTTCAACAGCAGTCTCCAAAATGATCACAGTGACAGATGACAGTTCTTTCAAACAGTTTCAACACAAAGTGAACATTAGAACCTTCATGGAGGAGGATTATTTATTACACATTACACTGTAAGTGTAATGTGTAATAAAGACTGTAATATTAGACTGTATTTATTTTACATAGGTGTACCTAATAAACTGCCAACTCAATAGTTTAACCAGGTGTCCATGAGCTCATCAAAAGAATGGCTGAGACCGACCACCCCCCCCACCCCCCCACCCCGAAAACTTGTAGTGTTTGCACTGCAGTACACAACAGCACCCAGCAGCCAAAGCTAAGCAGCAAGAAGTAGACGATAAACAAGTGCTGAAACAGTGTTCAGTGTAGCATCAAAACTGTATGAGAGCAAGTGTCAGGGTGGGACTGCAGCTTAGGAGGTAGAGCAGGTCGCCCACTAATTAGAGGGTCAGTGGTTCACTCCCCAGCCCCTCCAGTCCTCCAGTCTGTGTGCTGAAGTATCCCTGGGCAAGATACTGAAGCCCAAATTGATGGTGGACCATGTTAGAGAGCAAGTGATGAATGAACGTGTGTATGAATGGGTGAATGTGTAGTGCTTTGGGAGGTCGATATGACTTGAAAAGCTTTATGTAAATGTAAATGCAGTCCATTTACTATGAAGAAAATCATGTTTCTAAGTTAAGTGACTGATAATGAATGAAAGTTAAACTGAGAGAATGTGCCTCCTACAGTTAATGTGATGCAATCAGCCTGAGACGATTGGAACTGGTGGAACTGCAGAAATCCTTAGTCCACTCAGGGTTGTATAGTGGTGTTAAAAGAGTGGAGCTTCTTCCCTCACAAACTATCTTTGACACAGACACAGTACAGACACTTGCTATAGAGAATGCCAGCAGACAAATTTAATTTTGGCCTGTCATCCAATTAGTCCTGGATGTGACATTGTTAATTTAGCGAGGAGCCACACTGATGGAGAGCTGAGGAACTCCACCAACACCCGTCTCTGCAGTGACCATTTGACTCAGTGTTAGTCTTACAAACTAATCAGACAATGGGAATTCACAGATAATCCACTGTCACTTTTGAATGAGGCCAAACCGACCGTCTCCCTCCCTGGCCTTCACCCTCCTGTCCTGCTGACATCAGCGCCTACAGTGGACACGCCCCCAGCGTCTCAGAGCAGAGAGCTCCTTATTTTTTTTATCATTTTGAAATCTAATTTTAGATGTTTACAATTTTTTTTTAACCATTCAAATTTAGCTAGGCGTTTAATAGCACATTTTTCTGTGGTATGACTAACTCAGAATGCATAAGTATCACTGCTTTACACAGGCTTTAAACTGTTTTATTGGTTTTCCATATCAGTTTAGTTTTCCCTCAACGCAGTTTGAGAGCATTCAGTTAGCCCCCTAATCCCCAACTCCTCCAGTCCATGCCTAAGTATCCATGGGAAAGATACTGAACCACAGATTGCACCTGATGTGTCATTGGAGTGTGAATATGTGTGTGTATGTGTTAGAGAGCACTTTATATGTATAGAACAAGTGCTGTATGAATGTGTGTGTGAATGGGTGAATGTGACCTGTCGTGTGAAGCGCATTGAGTGGTCAATATGACTAGAAAAGCACTATATAAGTAAATGGTAAATGGACTGTACTTATATAGCGCTTTTCTAGTCATATCGACCACTCAAAGCGCTTTTACACTACGCGTCACATTCACCTACGGACTGGAGGAGCCGGGAACCGAACCGCTGACCTTCTGATTAGTGGGCGACCTGCTCTACCTCCTGAGCCACAGCCGCCCCAGTGCAGTCCATTTACCATCTACCATAGCAAAATGACACTTTACATTAGAAAGACAGGAACAGATTTTCATGCAGCAGAAGCCGGAAAACTCAACTATATTACAATTTATAACCTTATTGATGGACAAACAATAGTAAAGACAATCCACAGAAGGCAATCAGACATCAAACAGTTCAATCTAAGTGAGACCATTTTCTCTTCACCTCCTATACCCTTAGTGAGAATGTCTTGAAACAGGTGGTCCAGATGTTAACAACATATTTAACAACGATTTATCCAATCTGAGAAAGCCTCAGCATCACACATCAAAAAAGTGGTTTGATACAGACTGCAGACATCTGAGAAAAAACAGATGTTTATCAAATTAAATAAACACTGAGCTCCGTCTACAATGTTAGGAAACACTGAAATTATACAGAACAACACTTGAAGTGTCTGTTGACTTGGATCATTTCTAGAAAAAAAGGCACTTCAGCAAACCACACAAGGAAGAATTGGCTTTTTTCAAAATGATGAAATATGAAAAAAACACTTTGAAAACTTGTATAATGATATTACACTGAATTCAGTCCAAAATTATCTCCTCAACAAACAGCAAATTCCAGAATCAGTGGTTAAAGACAGAACACCTTAGACTATAAACTACTGAAGAAGAGCTGCTGGTTAAAATCCAGGCCCTATAACCAAGGAGGGCCTGTGATCCTGGTGGTATTTTAAATGAAATGCTCAAATGTAACCACCACTTGTTCAGCATTACCATATTAAAATTATTTGACTTCATTCTGAGCATCCCTGACATCTGGAACAAAGGAATTATCATAGCTGTCTTTAAAAATGGAAATAAATTTGACTACAGCAACTACCCAGTGTCAGCAGCAACTGCAGACTGCAAAACTTCCTCAGTGAACATAATGTCCTGACTGGCTTTACACCACAACATAGAACTACAGAATCTATACCCTCCACACCATCATTAATAGTGGCATAGTGGTCTGTTCCTAAAATGAACTGAACAGGGTGAAGAGAGGAAATCTGTGACTATGAATTAACAACCATGTACACAAATATTAAATGTGCTGTGAAAATTGGCAATATGGCAACAGACTTCTTCCCCCAAAGTAGAGGGGTGACACAGGGCAGCAGTCTCAGCCCTGCCCTGTTTAACATTTCTATTGATGAGTCACCAGAACAGTCGGATATCCCTGGTCTCACCCTCTCTGACACAGAAATGAAATTGCTCATTCCATCTAATGAGGTGTCACAACAGCAATTGGATCATCTGCAAAACTTGGACCCAGACCTGGACCCAGTTAATCTAGAAACAACTAGAATTAAAGCTGCAAGCAGCATTGATTGCCCTTCAATGAATTGCTACAATTTTCACATCACGTCATCATTCCTGACAAAATTGGATCTGGTCAACCAACTAGTAACAGCATGTCAAATTAACAAACCAAACCAATCATAAATCTTCAGTACACCAATCAAATAGTTTATACCATGTCCTTGCATAGTGATACCAAAATTCAGACTTCAATATGATGGCTGCCTAAATATCTCAATATTGTCATTTTTACATCTGATTTGCCCACATAGAAAACAGTATTTACTAAAACTCAGTACACTCCCTTGGCAGACATCTGCGCTCTGCTGAGTGCATTTTCACGTAACAAAAATAATTATTGACTAAAATGCACATGGCATGATTACCATTACCAGTACTGATTAAGTAGAAATTGTTCATTTATAACTCCTGTTATTGAACTGCATACTTGTGAAGGCCTGATTTTTAGCAGTTTGCAAGTTATGGTAAAGTTAATGTTACCAGTGTGAGATGCTTGCCACATTGGTAAGTTAGCTAAAAAAGATAAAGCTAAATTTTAACAGCATTGCCCTTAATTTCTTCATCAGACACTGATGGTGAAAGTTTGCTTGTCACAATTTAAATCACCCTTGTTTGACTTAACTGTAGTTCTGTTGTCTACCATATTGCTGTTCTGCGTAGGTCTCAGACATCCTTTACAGAGAGGCATTGCAGCATCTGTGGGCTTTCCTGACTCTCAGCTTTGTAAGGGAAATAATGTCATATTTTTCTTCTTGTGTCTGCTTTGTCAAGATCTGTGAATGGTCGGCAAGAGCGCTTGTATTAGCAGCCAGGCTCTGGTTTTGTCACTATGAAAACTAAAAACAGATGGCATGGCCTCTATTCCTGCAGGAGGTGGAAGCAGACCACCGCACACATACACACTGCTCTGCTGCCACACATTGGTGGAACTCTTCAGAAATACTGCTCTTAAAATACTGTTAAAATACTATCATTGTTAAAGTAGTGATACAAATAAAAAGCGGGTATTGCACCATTTTTAACGGCAGGGTATTGTGATACTTAGCTGGTATTGATTTACTGTGTAACACTAACATGCCATAACACACTTAAGTGCCATCAGTTTTTTTTTCCTTTTTTTATCACCTCCTTGTGTCATTTGAATTGGGATATTGTAAAAATAAACCGTTGTTTAAGATGTATACACCTAAACTAACCATCAGAAATCAGTGCTCAAATATCTGATAAGAAAAGTGAGTGTACTATACAGTATACAATAAAACTAAGTACACCCCTTGTCAACATCACTCAAATGTTAAATAATTACAAATCCTGTCCATTTTAATAAAGTTACATTTGTTTTTACCTAAAGGTCAAGTCAGCTCAAGTTAATTTTATTTATATATGCGATATCACAACAAAAGCATAATAGCATAATGCAGATTCTGTATAGAGATGTAAAGTAGTATTCATAATAATAGTAATTATAATTGTAATAGTAATAACAATAATAATAGCAATAAGACTAGAAGTATGACTCATAATTTATGTTATACGAGACCCAAAGCTGAAACCAAGCAGTGTAATCACAACAAAGTGTCAGTTGTCATGGGTGATTTCAACCTAAACTGGGATGATTCGGTGAAGAAGAATAAGCTAAAAACCATCACAGATAAATATCATTTAGAACAGTTAATAAAATGGTCAACAAAGATTGCAACTATAAAAGTTCAGAAAAAAATAGGAGGAAAGCCAATTTACCCTGGTTCAATGAAAACCTGTGGCAACTGATTAAGACTAGAGATTCAGCTTTAAGGAAGACTATTAAGTCCAGAAGAGACACAGACTTATAAAGGCTTGAGGAATAAAGTTATTAAAGAAGTAAGACTAACCAAATTGTGTTTTTATCTTAAAGTAATGAATGAGACAAAAGGTAACCGTAAAGAAATCTGGAAAAATACTCTCATAGGGCGGTAACAACATTCGTCAGGAGACATCCAGCTCATAGTTCAGGATAAGTCAGTTGAATCTAATGTTACTTTTGCTTCTATTTTTAATTATTTTTTCATTGAGTCAGTCCATGAAATAAGAGAACATTAAAAAAAAAGGGAACTGAATATTGTCCCCAGCAATATAAACCAGGGTCAAGTTTTTTTCAGAACGACTGGAAACATGTAATCGTTACTACCATCTTTAAATCTGGAGAACGCCATGAAGCCAGCAATTATAGACCCATAAGGATACTACTAGTACTTTCAAAGGTTACTAAGAAAGTTGTCATACAACAACTAATAACATATCTTAACAGCTGTAACCCAGGCTTACACCGTGTGCAGTTTTGCTTCAGAAAGAATTATTCCATGGAAACAGCCATCCTACACTTAACAGAACAAATAAGATCACGGATTGATAAGGGAAATGGTAAATGGACTGTACTTATATAGCGCTTTTCTGGTCTTTTCGACCACTCAAAGCGCTTCACATAGTGTGAAGCGCTTTGAGTGGTTAATTTGTCATTTGTTGTCTAATTCACACTATGTGAAGCGCTTTGAGTGGTCGAAAAGACTAGAAAAGCGCTATATAAGTACAGTCCATTTACACTACAGATCACATTCACCCCATTCACACAGCACGTGTTCTATATAAAGTGCTTTTCTATACACACATTCACACACCGATGCGATGCACACACATCGGAGGCAATTTGGGGTTCAGTATCTTGCCCAAGGATACTTCGGCATGCGGACTGGAGGAGCTGGGAATTGAACCACCGACCTTCTGATTGGTGGGCGACTGCTCTACCTCCTGAGCCACAGCTGCCCACAAGGAGGAGGTGATGGCACTGTATTCTTAGACTTGCGCAAAGCCTTTGATACGGTAAATCACCATGTCCTTATTTCTAAACTCTCAGATTTTAATTTCTCACTAAAAACACTGGCATGGATGCCATTATACTTCTTCATACTTTGTCATCAAACATCCAATAGGATGCAGTGCGTTTAAGTCTGTTAAGTTGAGTGGCTTGATCAATCCTGTCTTATCTTGAATATTAACAAGATGAAAGGTATATTCTTCTCTTAAACTAAGGTGCAGACTTACTAAGGTGCAAACGTAGACATTCTTATTAAGGGTGAACATATTGATATAGTGTCTGAATTTAAATATCTTGGCATTATATTAGATTTGAATCTTAACTTCAAGAAACGTATCAAAAAATATGTTTAAACTATTATAAATACAATTTTGCAAATTTTAGACAAAGAAGATATTCTCTTTCTATGGATGCAGACAAGATATTTATGCATGCTTTGATTTGTTTTTTTTCCCCCCATTTGTCTTACTGTATTACCTGTCGGGGGGCATGCCAATGAAACAAGTATTAGACCTCTAGAATCACTGTACAAGAAAGCTTTAAAAAATTTTGATAAAAAGCGATTTTTGCAGCATCATTCAGCTTTGAGAATTTTAAACTCTTCAAATCTGTGTTCAGTGTATACAATTTTAAGTTACTGGGCTCCCTCCAGTTTACATGTTTGCTACCACCCTGTACCCCTTTGTTATACAACCTTTGGACAGTCAGCTTTTTCAGTTAAAGCCGTTACACAGTGGAATGATATGCCAGATGACATAAAGAGCTGTGCTTCTTTAAGTAGCTTTAAACTGAAACAAAAAAAAATTTCTGTTCAGAACCACTCAACACTGCAGTCACTGACTTCATAAGCCAAATATTTTTGCCTGTAATTACTTTTATTCCTCTTATTCTTTATTTTTGTTTGGTTTTTTTCTCATTGTGCTGACAGTGTGTGTGTGTGTGCGAGAGAGAGAGCGTGTTAGTGTGTATTACCAAGTGTGATACAGCGTTGTTTGTGATTTGTCTGCTCATTTGGTTGTTAGTTGAATGTTAATTTGTCATTTGTTGTCTAATTGTGACCTGCTGGGGGACTGCAGATGTTAATTAGCCCGAGGCTAACTCTGGTACAGTGCATCAAATGGCAACATTTTTGTTTAAAATTGTACATGGTGACAGACTTTTGGCCAGACTCATGATCTGTGTTTTCTGTGGTAATTCAGACTAGTTTTAGTTTGTGTGTGTGATTGGCCAGTCAGGGATTGAAAGGGTACATTCTGTACACTTTGTACTACGAAAGGTATGCATGTGCATGTACATGTACACAGCAAGTAGTAATTGCAGCAAATGAACAAGAAATGAACCTACTGTTTTTAACACACATTCTTTGGCCCTCTATTCAAGGTTTTATCCACACATACTACAATGTACATGTTGACTGAATGTTCTTACTCCCCTATTCCATTAATAGCACCTGAGAAATGTCTCTCTGTGGGATCTCAAGCTTTGCCCTCTTCCCTATACACAACTATTTTAAGATCTACAGATCAAAACCTATGAGTTGGTGAAATGTGAAATGTGCTGATCTCCTTAAGGTGTTCCTCATGAAAAATGTTTAGTGGGGGTTTAAGCCACTCTGGTCCTCACATCGTTGACATTATGGGCAATTTTAAGGTAGAAGTAGATTATGGCCTACACAATAGTTACACATTTAATGTATTTGCATTTGATGTGTAAAATAGCATATGCTGAGTGGGTAGTTGAAATCATATCAACCTGACAGGTACCTGCAGGGTACCTATTTGAATCAGTGATTATCATGCATCATTGTATAGGTGCACCGCAGTACATTCATAATACATTAGGTTATTTTTGTGTTCTACAGCAGTATTAAATGCATTTAGAAAAAGGAGGATCCTCCTGGCCGTGTTGATTAAAAACGCATTTTATTTATTCTCTTACAGATACCTGCAAATTTACAACTATGGAAGAAGACCTCATAATACCTCATGATTCTGCCAAAAACTGCAGCATATCAGTATCAGAGGATGAAAAAGAAAAGGTAAAAGATTTTGTGTATAAGCATTTCAGAGAAGTGACAGATGGGTCACTCTTCAGTAGTGCAGAAGAATCTTCCATAAAGGAACATGGGAATTCCATCAGGAAAGATAAACAAACTTTTAATAAAGCCCATTGTAAAATTCAGCAGGGGGCTGTTTTCTCTGGAAAGATTCTGAGTTTTGGATGCTCAGTATGTAAAGATGATTCCACATATAGCCCAAATGATCTCCTTAAACATTTTCGAGCGGCTCATAAAGGAACCCTTCCTACATACCCTTGTGACCTGTGTGGTTTTGTCACAAACGAGTTTCCTGCTCTTCAGCGCCATCGGATTGAGCACAGAAATACTCTGGTTACATGTGAGCTCTGCAACGATGATGTTCAGTACTCACTGCTTTTGCTTACCAGACACTACATCATGTGTCACAGTTTAAATGGACAGTTTAACTGTGACTGGTGTGACTTTACTACTGTGGATGCAGGAACATTTGTCCAGCACATCCATCATCATAATGAGAGTCCTTGGAAGTGTTCAAAATGCAGACATATCAGCTTGAATGAAGAGGATCATCAGAGGCATGTGAAAGCTCACTCGGGTACGTTCCCCTTCACTTGTCAGATCTGTGGGTATGGCGCAGCAAGAAGCGAGTACCTGAAAAAACACACTGCAAGTGTTCACAAACAGGAGGCTGAGAGAAGGAATGCATGGAAGGCTGTAGAGGACAGCAGCACTCCAGCAAATTCATCTGCAACCTTAAAACTTTTGCTAAAAAAAGGTGGTGAATCACAGGAGGCTCAGAGGATATCAAAATTGAACTGTCTTTCTGGGAGTATAACAAACCAAAATGGCAGGCTAATCAAACCCGAGCTATCCTTAGAGGATAACCACCACTTTGTCGATGGGACTTCAGCAAAAAAGGACAACTGGAGTAAAGGCTCTCATAACACAGAGCAGACAACACCAGTAATGTTACAGGAATGTGACAACTCTGCAAGCTCTGATGCTACAAGTCACACAAATCCTAATGGACTGACGGTTCTGATGGTTAAGAACAAAATATCTCTTCCCCCCAATTGTACAACCAAAGTGATGGGATTCAAAATGGTCGATGGTAAAAAACATTTAGTTCTTAAAGTTATTCCAACAGCAAAGCAAGACTCGTCCATTCAGAACCATTCCTTAGTTGAAGATGTGGACTTCTTGGCACCAAATCCTGTGTTGGATAAAAGTAAAGACTTTACTGAGAATGGGGAATGCTTTGATAGCAAGAGCTCCACATCACATTGCTTTGCCGTTTCACCAAGAAGTGGATCTTGCATACAGATGGATCAGGATGATATCATGGCAGTAAAAGTAAAGATTGAGGAGGAAGAAACCTCCGTTTGTAACCTTGATTCCACCCCGCACAGAGATGATGTGGAGGAGCAAACTACTCCTTTACTAAATATGTCATCGACAGATATGCTATATCCCATGACAAATGAGTTTGACCAAAGTCAGCCAAGTCAAACAACCTCCTCAGAGAGAAGCACGCTTGATAATGTCTCTGCAACATGTAATTCTGATGTAGCCAGCCATAATGGTTCTGAAATCTGTAATGCTTTGACAGTGTGTGCTGGTAAGGTCACTAGTTTATCCTCACCTTCAAAAGTTGCTCAGGAAACATTGCTTTCCAAATCAGTTCCCAGAACAATTGTTAAGAACTGTGGGGCTGTAAATGAGTCATCAATCACTGACACAGTGGCAGATAAACTCATTGACAAACACAAAGGGAACTCTCCTTTTAACATTGTAAATGATGATCAATCTTCTCAGAGTGCTCCAGAAAAGACAAACAGGGTTAGAATTGAGATGAAACGTAAAAATGGTCAGCAAAATTTTAAAAAGTTTCCAACAAATCTGGTACCTCCATTAGACTCATTCCCCCCCAGTTCAGGTAGCCAGAGAGAGGGTGCCATGGGCTCCGAAAACTGTACTCAGAATTCACCAAACCAAGAAGTATTTACTTTTCACAACTATTCCAAGGACACATTTAGTACTTCACCTAACACTACCCAAAGCTTTGACAATATGTCTGAACACTCAGCTGACAAAGAAAGTCTTTGTGAATCATCGCAGTTTAGCTTGACGTTGGCAGAGTCTCCAGAACCATTCACAGATAGAGGCAATGGAGAAACAACCCAAGAAAAGAATCAAGAGGGCGGAGACAAAGTATTAGATAGTGATGTTGAGGTTGATGAGTGCATAGCCAGTGTTGATGATCCTCCCACTGAGGATGAGAATCCTGAGTCAGTGCTTCAAGACTTTAATATAATCAAAATTGAAGAGGAGAGCATTCCTATATCCAAAAAACAGACAGAAGCAAAGAGTAGTTCAACTTCCTTAGGCAGTTTTGTGGAAGAACATTCAGATGCAATCATTACTCAGCAACTTCATAAGGAAAGAGTAAGGTCTTCAAGTGTGAGCAATGATTCTTTGAAACAAACAAAAACGACTCTACGAATTCTTCAGTTGCCTGAGGGTAAGCAGCCAGTACTCCTGAGGACTACTGAGAATCGATTTGCCATGCCAGTGCAGGTCAAAACAACTCCAGGTTTCAAACTGATAACCAGTTCTGCAAATCCTCAAATCAATGTATCTTACATGAAGCCAGGGGTAGAAAGATCAAGTAATCAAACTGGTGTAACATTTACTCCAAACAGCAGGAGGCTAGGTGTATCAACACCAAAGGCAGGAGCTGCTGAAAAAGGGACAACTCTTCTCTCTGCTGTTCAACCAGGTGTTGGCACCACCTCAAATCACTACTTTATAAACAGCCCAGGTTTTAAGGGTCCTGTACTCCTTTCAAGCACACCGCATAATACACCCACGGACAAATCTGCAAAGACACAGCCTACATGCTACTTGGTACAGAGATCTGTTCCATTTATTCACAACCCCAGTACTCCTGGCCTCAGACTGGCAAGTACACATCTCCCACTGAACTCACGGCCAGTTCTGGCCATGCCTGTTAGCTCTGCAGACAAACCCAGCAGTCTGCAGCCTGGTCGCCAAGCATTTTTGCTGCGCTACATCTCTCCACCCAAATCAGGCCTACTTCTGAACAATCAGGATGCAAAGACTGGAACTCACTGCAGCCAAACCAGTGAAAGTACTGGAAACAAAGTCATATTTAAAATTGTCACCCCCACTGGTAGCCTTCTTACAAGTGGTGCTCCCACCTCAAGCAGTCAACCTCTGTTTTTGGCCACCAGACCTCAGACCCAGTGTTTTCTGGTGTCATCAAACAAAAATAATGCAAATACCTCCAATGGAGTCAAGAAATTGATCACCATACAAAATACTGCACATAAAGATGTCAAGGAATCTTGCATTTCACCCTCCCAGATGAATGTAAAGATACAGCCGTGTGAAGCAGAGAAACCTGTTCTAGCCCCAAGGCCAATTCGGCCTCCAAGCCAAAGGAAAAGGCGCAGGAAACCATTATTTGATGAGCTTCCAGCAACAGTGCATAAAGCTAGAAGACTCACAAATAAAGTACTGACTGAGAAAGACACTGCTGAGTTATGGAAGCCTGTAGCCAAAGAAGTTGAAAGGACATTGAGACTTGCCCCATTCAGTTCTGCACAGCAGATCAAATGTCCTCGCAGATACCAACCTGTTGTGGTGCTCAATCATCCAGATGCTGACATTCCCGAAGCGGCCAATATCATGAAGGTAGTTAACAGGTACAAAGGTGCTGTTACTAAGGTCTCTCTGTCTCAGAAAACAATCCAAGCGCTCTCTGAGCTTGGTGCTCAAGGGAAGAATCACTCAACCAAAGGTGTGTTGTCTCATAGTGATGATCCAAGACCTAGGCCAGTTCAGAGTTCTGTCCGAGAACGATTCCTTTTGAAACTGAAGTTAAGGAAAAAAAGCAAAAAAAAGTATGAGGTGGTGGAAACTTTATCAGATTGTAGACAAGAATCAGTGGTGTTTGACTGCTGGTTTTGTGGTCGACTCTTCAATAGCCAAGAAGACTGGATTGGCCATGGCCAGCGACACCTCATGGAAGCAACTAGAGACTGGAATAAACTGTTCTGAAAGTTTTCCATCGCCTCTAAATGGCTTGATATTCTGTCCTTTTGAGGTGGAACAAATGGTTAAAGTTGTATATTTTTAATGACGTTCCGTTATACATTTGTTCAATCTCTGTTAATGTAAATACATATTCTTAAGTGAATCATAGTTTATCTTTTCATAGGTGCATATTCTGGTAAATTATGTACTGCTAGCATGATTTATATCATGCATGCACAGGTCAAATAGAACTGTGAAAATGGTACACTGTAATTAGGAGCTGTAAGAGCACTGGCTTAAGGAAAGGGGATAATATCAGCAAAGGTTGTATGCAGAGTTGGATTAAATTACTCAGGTGATTTCATATTAATTTGGTCGGTCATTTTGCGCGTAAATTTCCAAAAAGCATAGACCTAGTTTAAGGGACTTTTGTATATTTTATTATCCTGCACATGAGGACAGGAAATTATATTTGTATAGTTTAACCCTGAGACTTGTAGACAAATTCAATTGTTTTGCGCTCGTGTTGAGAAGAAATGTTCTGGTCCAAATTATTCCTTTTATGTATGATGTTTTAATTTAACAGGATATCATTTTACACTATTCTATTGTCAGGAGTAGTTTACAGTTTTCTTGTCAGGATTTTGTCAATCTGTAGCATGCATTTGTCATAACTAGAGCTGAGATTTTTCATGGTAATCTCTTTAGTCTGCCAAGTGTGCAAACAGACCAATGGTCTTATAAAATACTGTATCTGTTAAACAGAGATGCTTTGTGGCTCACTGCCAGTACTTGAGAAATACAGATCAGCCCATAACACACCCTATGCAGTTTCATTCAAAATCATTTTTGTTTTCAGCCTCTCAGGCTGTTTGTTTGTGCACATGTTGTGAGTCGTGAATCCATATTGATTTCTGAATGTAATGATAAATCTTAAAGGTCCCGTGAATTTGCATTCAGATTGTAAATTTATATTGTGGATTGCAGTGTTTGTACACAAAAGAAGATGCTGGTGTAGGATGGTAACATCAAGAAAGATTTGAAGATCTGATATGAAGATCTGTGTAAAAATGTCAAAGTCGAGTGTTGTCACAGGGCCTTAAACTAAGATTTGGTATTGACTTACAAAACCTTTGGACTCCACAGTTGACAAAATGGTTGCATCATTTTAATCATTAATTACTGGAATGATGAAGATGATATGTACTTATACCCCATACTTACATAAGTGATCAGTGGTTGAACGCAGTACTGTAAATTCTCAAATTAGTAGGTATTAAATAATTGCCACATATCACATATAATAGTATAACAGGTTGCAATTTTTTCTTAAAACTCATAAAAGTAAGGGATTACTCCCTCTAAGCTGCTGGAAGATTTTTAATGTGAAACACTTATACAGGAAGTTGGTTTGACAGTGGCTTAACAGCAATAAATACAAAAAAAAACAAACATCTAAATGACAGCAAGTGAAAGAAAACTGAGTTTCCAATAGGTAAGACAAACTGGGAGTAGCCCAGAGTATGATGTGGAGGAAGTGTGCAAATTAAAAAAGGAGCAGATCAGAAAACAGAGCCTCTTGGTAAAGCCTCTTGGTAAAATATGATGAAATATATTTATTAAACATGGAAAATAGAAAACCTGGCCAGTATTTGAGAATTTACAGTTCACACAACATTTACAAAATATGTTTTCTGTTATATCACACATGCACAGTCAGGTACACTAATGATGCAACACAATGATTTTTATGGGTTGGTGGCCAAAGGGACAACCAAACCTCATTAAATGATTGACTGGATCAGATCTGGTCAGCTAAGGCAATGAGGCAGCCAAGAGTGTCATGCCCTGTGTAACTATTCCACCCACTACAGAATAACTAAGTATGAGCCACTTGGACCACTACCACAGCTCTTTGGGAAATGGAAACAATATTTTTGACCCTTGAACTTGTGTCACTGTTGCTAGAACTGTTAGAATAAGGGTAAGGTAATTTATATGATGGGAGGGGTTGGCTGGATCACCCCCAAATCTCCTAAAATTTTAATGTAAGTACAAAATGCGACAGCAGATAACTTGTATACTGTACAGGAATAGATGAGGGTGTGAAACTGCATTTTTGGACAGATTTGCTATAGCACAAAACAGAAGGATGCACCCAGACCCAAGATAAAAACACAGAAAAGGCATTTTTCTTCCCTTGTTTTTGGTTCAATAAAAACTTTCTTGTTAATGTCAAATACTTAGAGAGGTGATTTTATAGTTATTGATCTTTGTTTTTCATGTTTTATCAACATTTTAGGTGTAATAGGAACCTTGAACATGAACCGTGTATTTCACTTTCACCTTTTATTGCATTAATGTACTGTAAATCTGCTCGCTGTCATCAAGTTCAGTATGCTGTACATACATTTATTTTAACGTTACATTTGACATACTTTCCTTAACAGCAACAGGAAGTAGACTGTTTTCTTCATGGGATTTAATGATTGTATTACATGATGATCGAACCATGGAAATGAATGTTTTATTCCATTCAATATGCAAAAGTGACTGAATAATGCAAGCCATGGTAATGTTTTTATACTTCAAAGTGGTTCCAAACAGACTAGTGAAGTTCTGACTTCATGAGGGTCTACTTTCCACTATTTTCCAAATGTGCATCTAAACTAACCACTCCAGTCAGCAACAGGGTTTTTTTTAATTCAAAGTTAAATTAATTCTTTGAAATGATTTCATGTAAAAGTTCAATAAATGGTGCATCAGTAGTAGATTTCCTTCACTGATATCTTTGAGTTACCAGTGAAACCAAACATACATTCAACTGTTCCATATTTTACTAAATACTCATTTTTGAGATGTTCACATGGATATTGATGTCATGTCTGTGTGTTGAGCACAGAGCTGGAGTCAGGACATGGTTAGCCTAGCTTAGCGTTAAGACTGGAAGCATGTTAACTGGCCTCTCTCCAAAGTCCAAAAACACACCCACCAATACCTCTAGACCTCATTGAACATATTGTATCTGCTTCATTTAATGACACAAACACACTGAAATGTTACATTTCTGCATAGAAGTTCTGCATACTATTATTTTGCCAGAAATAGTTCCAGCACATAACTCCCCCTACGTTCATCTCTACATTCAGTGTGTACAGATTAAACAAACCCATGACAGAAATGTGTTTACTTGAAATGTCTTTGGGTGTATTTTTGAACGTTGGACTGGGCTAGCTGTTTCCCCATGCTTGCAAAGAAAATCTAACCGCATCCTGACACTAGCCCTGTATTTAATGCCAGGGTCAGCCTACATGATTTTTTTGTCTTTCATGATGGTCACCATGTCAGATTAGACTGTCATAGTGCCATCAGGTCGTGTCGCATCTTGGTCAGTTTTACTCCAACCAATCATCATTCATGTCTCTGGGGATGAGGGTGAAGAAACTGAAAACCCACTGTCAAGAGCTGCCAAACTAAGGTACTGATATAACACCGTGTTTGCACCAGAGAGCGCTCTGTCATCCTACTGGTCAGCATGAAGGAACGCTAAGAGATGTCACACTGGGGAGGAAAATACAAAAAGTTATGATATGCTAGACTTTTCATCAGGGTGTCGTGGGGTATCCCAGATACCACATCTCTGTGGCCTGTTTTTCTCTCCTGACATTCATTCTCAGGCCCAGTACTGACTGTTAGAGTCTGCCTGAACATGAGATTGATATCCATCATATATGATAAATCTATCTATACATATATACACACACACAAAGACAAATGTTCATGTTTTGTTCATTTTAAATGTAACAGCACCCCAGCACAGTCAGAACCTTTGAACTGTAAACAAGGGTAGATGTTATAAATACCTGTCAAATTGCAGTCTGGTTTCTGTTTTTATGGGGAAAAATAATCATGACCTGATGTTCAGTGGCAAAATCTCTAAAATTGCAAGGATCCATACAGTGTTACAGCCTTGGTTTAAGGACCCAAGTTATCTTCTATCCAAAAATATTCATGTGGTTAATATTTCTCTCATTCAACAGTGTTTTTTCAAATCAAGGGCTAAATCGAAAATACTGCTACTACTTGAAATAAAAACATATAAAGTAACTGAAGATTCATAAGGTGTACTTTCATCATTGCAACTTTTATGTTTTTCAGTTATTATTGATTTTAATTTTTTAAAATGAAACCATACTAATTTCAGCATTACGATGAGAATATGACAATATTTTTTTTTTTCATGTTTTTGATCTGTGAAGCTAATCACAAAACTGAGCATTAAGTAATACTTAATGCAGTACTTTAACATTGCCTGCTGCAGTCAGCCTACCTGCTCATTAAGGTTGTAACTAAGCCCCACCTAATACAGACTCTTGAATCAATCACAGATCACAAATTGATGCAAACACCAGATGAAATCCAGCTTTGTTTCTGATGGTTTTTACATGGTCTCACTTTAACACACCGGTCTCTTCTGCGTCTTCTTCACTGCTCTCAGGCCAAAGACCTATTTGGTTCTATCATAAAAATTCAAAAAGAAGTGTTGTCGATGGGATGTCCTGCACTGTGATAACTACAAACCACTCATTGTAATGGGATACACTACTACATCAGTTTATTTTGTCAGTTGTAGGGACCTAAGATTAAAAGTGAACAATAATCGAAATCCAGTAACCTGAAGCTATTAGGATGCTGATGCTCTACCACATACTTTAATACAGGTTTCAAGCCTCAAATGCTGAACTCGTGTATAGTAAAATGTTCCTGTCCAGAAGGCTGTTTAAATCTTTCCTCATGCTAAGTGCCTCAAATGTCCTTTGGCAGGTTGACAGTGTGTACTGTATTCTTTTGTTTTACTTAGTGGTTCACTCTCCTCTAATAAATGTATATACTTTATGGAAAGAATATTGTGTGTTTTGTTCATACCAATAAATGTTGTTAGAATTTCCTCTAAATGATGAGACATCCATTAGTGATGATGTAGTTTGTTAATATTTCTGTGCTTTACACAGGACTTCAGTGAAATCATGAAGTCTATCCACTGTGTGGCCATGATGGTGCTGAATAGATCCACATGAGGGCAGCACAAGACAAAATGGCACTAAATACCTGTATCCTATTCAGTTGAATACACATTCTCTCAGTACTGTAGCTCCTGTTTTATTTGGGCCCAAATCAAAGTAAAGTGTTGCTGACATTCGGTAGATGATCTAAACTCTTTGGAGTCATGAGAGAGAGCAAGAAGAAAAACTGGGAAGATTTGTCAGATCACATGTCATGTCAGGAAGACTTATACAAGTGTCATGTAATACAACTTTACAAAAATAACAAAGATTTTTTGTATTCTCACAATTACAGGAGAATTTTCTAAAAAGAATTGTGCTCAGGGAACACAAGTGTTATTTATCCATGCTCCACATGCTGTTGATGAACTGCACGTATCATCATTTCAGTAAAAGAAAATTGCTCTCTGATTTAAGAAGTATGTCAACATTTGGCTCGGATACATTAAATGACAATTTTGGATTTCTGTCTATGATCCTGTCTGAAATGTATTGCCTATGTTGTGTGTTTAAAAACTGTCAGAACTGAGTTCTGACTGTCCAATGCTGTGTCCTAAACCCAGACCACCTGCTGATTGTGTACATTATGTACTACATGCTAATGGTCATAGTATACTGCTTTAGCAGTTAGTATATGTCAGTCAGGGCTGACTTTGGAAAGCTACTCCTAATTAAATTCCACAGAGATATTTCAAACTGTTCATTTCCTTTGTGCATGGCATTGTGGGAGCACAGTATACTGTCTGCTATGACTTAACTTTATTCAGCCAATTTCCCACTGTGAACACAATACTGAAAACTTGATTAGAGTCAGCATGTAGTATGGAATTTGGCCACAGTGTAAGCTGTATGAGAACATAGTGGTTTCCCACACACTGCCAGCTCTCAGTTTATTGATAATGCAATGTTTCAGTTTCAGTTATACACTGTCTCACAGGATGGAATAACCCTATATAAAAGACAAGATGAATGTACTTTATTGATCCCGTGAGGGAAATTCTTGTGTTACAGCAGCAGAGACAGCAACAACAGGTAACAACTGCAAAATGAAAATACTAAGAAAGATCTTCAAAATATATACAGGAAAATAATTTAAGTTGCAAATTTACAATTCACAGTAACCATCTCGATGAATAAATATAGTTATGTGCATATTTTCATCTGAGAATGGATGTGCAAAACTGGCAGTGAAGTATGACGAAAAAATAGGTAGGAAATATGTAGAAAGAAAGAGAAAAAAATAATAAAATGTATACATTACAACAATATGTGCTAGTGTTAATGAATAAATATTTTCAGAACATATGTACAGGTGGCAGTGTTCACTTGTCACACACAGGTGAGTTGTTGTACAGAGCTATGGAGAATGGCAGGAATGATTTCCTGTAGCGTTCCTTACAGTGGAGCTGAATGAGTCTGTTGCAGAATGAGCTCTGCTGTCTCTGTAATGTATCATGAAGGGGGTGGGATGGGTTGTGCAGAGATCTCTTGTCCCTCACTGACTCAAAGTCTCCATCTTGTGTCCAATGACAGCCCCAGCTTTGCGGATGAGTCTGTTTATTCTGTTAGTGTCCCTGACACTGATGCTGCTCCCCCAGCAGACTACAGTGAAGTGGATGGCACTCGCGACCACAGACTGGTAGAAGATCTCCAACATTTTGTTGCACACATTGAAGGATCTGAGCTTCCTCGGGAAATAGAGTCTGCTCATCCCCTTCTTGTACACAGCATCGGTGTTGGTGCTCTAGTCCAGTCTGTCATTCAAGTGGACACCCAGATATTTGTAGTCTTCCACAATTCCTCACCCTTGATGGTCATGGGTCTGGTCACAGTCCTAGTCCTCCTAAAGTCCACCACGAGCTCCTTGGTCTTGTTGACATTTAGGAGCAGGTGATTCCTGTTGCACCACACCACAAAGTTATTTCTTAATCCCCTGTACTCCAACTCCTGCCCATTTCTAATACACCCCACCACTGCAGAGTCATCAGAGAACTTCTGCAGGTGGCATGATTCAGTGTTGTACTGAAAGTCTGAGGTGTATAGAGTGAACAGAAATGGAGACAGGACAGTCCCCTGAGGTGCTCCTGTGTTACTGACCACCACATCAGACATGGAGGACCCCAGCCACACAAACTGCGGTCTATCTGATGAGTAGTCAGTAATCCAGGACACGGTGGACATGCTGACACCCATCCTGAGCAGCTTCTCACTCAGCAACAAAGGCTGGATCGTTTTAAAGGCACTGGAGAAATCAAAAAACATGACTCATTGTGCCTCCACTACCATCCAGGTAAGGTGTGGGCACGTCGCAGCAGATAGATGACACACAAAAGGCTACAGCAAACAGTCACCAAACGAGTAACACAAACTCTACACACAAAAAAGGTGAAGTCAAAAAAAAATTAGTACCATAGATGTAAAAGATAACCTATAATTATACAATATAAATAATTTACCACAAGTGTGGAAGGTCTGCAAACCATAAATAATCACAAAGGCAACCAAAGACAACTAATTTACCTTACAGTGCCAGAGGTTCGCCAGTCCAGGCCTGAGCAGCCTCAGGGAGTGGACTTGTTTAAAGTGCTCAGATTTGTCTAAACCTCAGAGAGAGCAGCTACTGGGTCAGAATTATTTCTAACAGTGTTGAAGGCTTAGTGAGGTAAAGTGAAGAGAGTGATAGGAGGGAGTAGGCAGTAATTTGAGATGCAGTTATCTCTCTAATGCATCAGTTTCAGCAGCGGTCAGGCTATTAAACCAAACTGACAGACAACAGTGGTGCACTCAAACTGGACTCAAACTTTTAAGTGCTACATTTCCCAGGCTTACACAAAACATATCATCTCTAATGAGCCAGCTTCATGATTTTGTGAACTTTGCTTTCCCATGTAAAGATTATAGTGCAGAGAAATGTAAACTCTTGTTGTTTCCCAACAATTTCAAGAAGCGGTTTCTCATCCTCACCTCTCCTGAAATCTCTGATCATCTCAATAGTTTTCCCAATTTTAAACTGAAAGTTCTGATCACTGCACTGCCTCACAAGACTGGATTTTGACCAGTGCTACCACTGTATCATCATCAGATTTAAATATTTGAACTGAGTCAGTGTGAGTGGTACACTCATCTGTGTGCAGGGAGTAAAGAAGTAGAGAAAGGCAGCAGCTCTGTGGAGGTCCAGTGTTGCTGTTAGTGGATCTTACATGTTCTCCCTGTACCTGCGTGGGTTCTCTCCAGGTTCTCCAGCTTCCTCCCACAGTCCATGCAGCACCAGCACATGCAGGTTAACTGGTGACTCTAAATTACACACTAAATTACAAATGTAGGTGTGAATGTGAGTGTGAATGGTTGTTTGTCTCTAGATGTTGGCCCTGCGATGGACTGGTGATCTGTACAGGGTGTACCCCACCTCTCACCCAATGTCAGCTGGGATAGGCTCCAGCCCCCCTTAACAGAAAAGGGAGATGGATGGATGGATGGATGGACATGTAAACAACTAAGCGGAGCGACCATTTCATGCTCCAGTTCAGTCCAACCTAAATACATTTATACCTAGTGCCTCATTTCCTACTGGAGTACATATATCAGCCACAACATTAAAACCATTAACAGCTGACTTTAATCCAGCTGTAGAAACATGATCCAGAGAAATGGGAGAAACCTGAGCGAAATTTCAATTGTCATAGCAAAGAGTCTGAATACTCTGCTGCAACATAACAAAATGTTAGAAAAGTGAAGGGGACTAAATATTTTCTGAATGCCCTTTCTATATAAATATATATATACTGTATATATCAATATGTATTCTGTTTATACACCATTCAGCCACTACATTAGAACCAGTTATTGGTTTTAATGTTGTGTATTTTTTTCCATATTAACGTGGTCTCTTTCTCTCCTACATTAAACCCTTAAGGATTCTCTCAAGGTACTACTGAAACACATACAAGGACACATAATTGAATTCAGGTACAAGTGACATGTTTATTGTATTCATTTTCCCCCATAGATTCTGCTTCACCATCTTCCACCTTACACCAAAACTGTCATTATAGTTCCACCACAAAGTCGCAAAACACTCAGCATCCACAACATGAAGCTGTACCTGGACGTGGGGTAAACATGGCTTCTGTCCGGAGAAACATCATCTCCATTGTTGATGAGGCAGAATCTCTCCCTCCTTAACCTTATCAGAGCTAAATATTTAATTACCAGTACTTTAGTCATATACAATTTATGTAGTCTTGATTTGGGTCTTTACAGTGGTTATTTACAATAAAAACTATCATAAATTTAGTAAACTGTAGCACTAGTGAAAATGTTGAGTCGCTATTAACTTTTTTGAATTTCTTTGCAGGATGTCAGAACAGCCTCCCAGAGCTGCTGTTTGGGTGTGAACGGCCTCCCACCCTCGTAGATCTTTTGCTTGACGATGCTCCAAAGGTTCTCCATAGGGTTGAGGTCAGGGGAGGATGGAGGCCACACCATGAGTTTCTCTCCTTTTATGCCCATAGCATGAAAGGACAAATGTAAATACACACTTGGACACATCTGATTTATATGATGTATCAGTCATGCACTGTGTATGTTCTTTAGCCACTCCTTTTTAGTCGCCTTATTTTGCCTCAACAGGTTTGTTCTGTTTTATTCCAGTTACACAACTGTTACTCTTACTTTAATAAACTTCTTTAATGGAAATGTTGTGCTGTAAGGAGCAAAGAGCGAAGTGAAGACCCACAACCGTCCTGTATTGAGCAATAACCTTCTCTAACGAGTTGATAAAATGCATAACAATGCACCATCTCATGCTGCAAGGAATACCTCTGCATGATTGGCTGCTATGGGCATAAAAGGAGAGAAACTCATGGTGTGGCCTCCATCCTCCCCTGACCTCAACCCTATTGAGAACCTTTGGAGCATCCTCAAGCAAAAGATCTACGAGGGTGGGAGGCCGTTCACACCCAAACAGCAGCTCTGGGAGGCTGTTCTGACATCCTGCAAAGAAATTCAAGCAGAAACTCTTCAAAAACTCACATGTTCAATGGATGCAAGAATTGTGAAGCTGTAACTTGACCTGTTAAGATGTTTTTGATTGAAATAGCTTTTGATGTCAGTAAATATGACCTCCTGATGCTGCAAAGTCAACAAATGACCATTTTCAGTTCTTTACAACCTATAAAATGTTGTAAAACTCTGTTTTTTTTTTATTTTTGAAAAAAATAGTTATCATTGGGAGGTTTGTTCAAAAACATTTGAATTATATTCTAACAGGTGATGAAAATTGTGCTGAGTGTCATTTGCATTTACTATATAGCAAAATCAGAGAAAAATATCATTTGCATAACAATTTGGAACACAGTGTATTCTCTTTTTCTGTCTATGGAATCTGCATAATGCTAGGTTTTATGCTGGTCCGTTGTGTAGAGAAATGGCAGAGACATGTCCACAGGGGAGGCACTGCAGCAGAGAGACCAGACATTTCTGAAGAAAATTTGCAGTAATTACATTGAACAATATATTTGTAACTCAAAATTTGTTTTAAGAGCTTGAATCATTAACTATACAGTGGTGGAAAAAAGTTTTCGGACACCCTTAAAATTTTACACAATCTCAAATATTATCATGAAATATTTGGGGAAAAATCTTTTTTGTCTTTCAAAAGGTGTGGCTACACAAACAAATACAACTGATATTTTTTTTGTTTATTGTTTACAAGAAAAACTAACAAAACTAAACTTTTGACAGTTTCAATATGTCAGTTCTCAACATTGTCTCAAAGTCAACAAGAACTCTAATCCTGGCTGGCATGTTCCCCACGAGCCTTTCACACTGTTGAGGGGTAATCTTGTCCCATTCTTCTTGAATTACTGCTTGTAATTCTTCTAAATTCTTTGGTTTACGCTTTGAAACAGACCTTTTGATAATCCACCACAGATTTTCAATGGGGCTCATGTCTGGGGATTGAGCTGGCCACTCTAAGACCTGGATACAGTGCTCCTGCAGCCAAGTTCTACTGGCCCTGGATGTGTGGCGAGGGGCATTATCTTGTTGAAACATCCAGTTTTGACCTCGACGGAACAGCGCACGTGCAGAAGGGAGCATGTGGGTTTCGAGAATGGCACAATACTTGGCAGAGTTCAATGTGCCATCACAGACAGTGAGATGATCAACACCAGCAGCACTGCATCCAGAAACCATGATACTGCCTCCACCATGCTTGACAGTAGGTACTGTACATGCTGGAGGTAATGCTTCGCCTGGCCTTCTGTGTACCCTCACATTATCAGGAGGAGGATAAAGCTGGAAGCTGGACTCATCTGACCACAGAATCTTCTTCCAATTCCTGGCTGCCCAGTTCTTGTGTGCTTGGGCCCAACAACGCCGGACTAACCTCTGTCTCTCATTGATCAGGGGCTTCTTGACAGCCTTGTAGGACCTTAAGCCATGATCTAAAAGTTGGCCACGAACAGTGCGAGTGGAACACTGGACACCAGTTTGGTTTGACCACTGCTGCTGAAGCTCCTGTGATGTCATTCGACGGTTTCCCCTGCACATGCGGATCAGGATGCAGTCATTTCTTGCTGAAGAAACCCTTGGACGCCCAGATCTTGGTTTGTCTTCCAAGCTGTTGGTTCGTCTGTATTTCTGCAGAGTGTATCCAACTGCTGAAGGACTGCATCTGCACTTCCTGGCTATCTGGCGGCAGCTGTACCCTTCCTGGCTGAGAATCTGTATCTTCAGGCATGTTTCCTGCGTTAGGTTCCTTGTTTTAGCCATTTTTGTCTCTGAAGAACTTTCAAATGTGCTGGCTTTATATAGACACGAAGCACGGCAACAAAAATTGTGTCTTTTAAATAAAAAGCACGACCTTCATTAGTGGATCACTGGTACCAAAATGACCCAATACTAAAAATCTCTTATGTATTTTTATGGAACCAATCAACTTTTTGTTTAGTATTTTGGCTGTGACTGTACTAAAAGAAATTGCACCTAAGAGTGATTGTTAATGCAATATTTCACAAATGCATGGGGTGTCCGAAAACTTTTTTCCACCACTGTATGTATACAGCATGTCATGTAGGCAGGTGCAGGCAATAGGCCAGCACAGCAGGAAGACAGCCAGGTCTGCAGGCCTCTGTAGGGCTTCAAAATAGGTCATGTTCACATCAGGGACATCTGCATAATTTTTCTGACTTCTCTGCTGCTGAAGTGGTTCAGGCCAATGGCCTGTGGCAGTAGAGGGGAGCACTGTGTGGGGGATGGGATGGATGGAGGAGACCGCTACATGAAGCATTATCATTGTCAGAGATACTGAGACACAAACACTGGAGCTGACTAAAGACTTTTTATCTCAGTTAAATTATGGACAAAATCCTCTACAATCATTGATTGTTGGCCTTGAATTGTAAAACTGAAGCGTTCAGTCCCTCTATCTAATTAGTCACAAACTGTTGTGTCATTGTGTGAATATGACTGTGAATGAGTCAGTATGAAAAACAAACACAGCTATCATGCACAACAAGTTCATGGATTTACGACTCTAATCACTGTACACGTAGATGGTTTTTAGGTTCCATAACGTACAATGTATGTTATTGTTACAGAAACATGTGAGATGTGGATTTCAGCCAGCAGATCAGTGAAGATGTGGCTCTTCCTAAGCATAGATACATGTCTACACCCAAATTATATTTTCCATATGTGTGGGTCTGCATAACCTCACTTTGTCATTTGCACCTGTCTGTGAGGATCCGAACATGTCCGTGTAGGCAGACTGAAGGCAAAAGAAAAGTAATGCCTGTATTACACTGATGAAATGCTAACACATCTCAGTTTAGCATGGTAAAATGCTAATATATGCTAATTAGCAGGAAAACACTGTGTACAGCTGAGGCTGATGGGAATGTCACTAGTTTTGCAGGTATTTGGTCATAAACTAAAGGGTCTGGTGCTAAAAACGCGGAAACAGCAGCTTGGGAGTGATCACATTGGCTGTCTTGAAAAATGGCTGCCATGGTCATCACAATGCCGATCCACAGCGGCCCAATATCCAGATTAACTCTCAATATATTAAGACTAGAGGCAAGTGTGGAGAGACTGAAAGTGGTATCAGTAATACGGTAGTGGTAATAATAGTAGTGACAAAGTCAGAAATGCAATAGTAGCAGTAATACAAGCAGCAGAACTAATAATTTCTAAAATAACAGCAGGTGTCGAGCAGGGTTGTAGGAGCAGCAGGAGGCTTGTCATCACAGATCAGACTATACAACTCCAGAGGCAGAAATACCTGCAGAAAGTGACACAAAACTATGGGAAAGGGACGATATCAAGCCAGTAACGTAATTGTGGGATATGAATCCATAGTGAGAGAGAGAATGTTTGTAGAGAAGCTACAGGAGAAATATGATGTCTTTCTAGTTCCTGTCAGTAATCGTGTTGCAGCACTTTGGGTCAACTGCAGAGTCTTTAGAGACTTGTTGGAGCAGCCTGATAATAATGAATACAGTAGTCCAGCCTGTGTGAATATGACTGTGAGTCAGTATGAAAAACAAACACAGCTATCATGCACAACAAGTTCATGGATTCACGGCTCTAACCACTGTACACGTAGATAGTTAGGTTCCATAACCTACAGTGTATGTTATTGTTACAGAAACATGTGAGATGTGGATTTCAGCCAGCAGATCACTAAGATCACCTGGATATTGCTGTGCCTAACGGACAAGGGTCTCAACCCCCCCAGGCAGCAGCTATGACCACACAGGTGAAGAATGGGCTCAGGCTCCAAATCTGGTTTCTTGGAGGTTAGCCTGGTGCAGTAGGTAATACAGTCAGTAAAGTTTGAACTGGCCAGGGAAAAGTGCCTCTTGAACCTTGGCAGAGCGGAGGTAGGAGAGGTTTCTGTGGTCTGTCTATACGATGAAGAGTAACTCAGCCCTCTCCAGCCATTCTCCATTCTTGCAGGGCTGTGACATCACATGATCTTCCCCACAACTGCAGAATCAATCAGAGGAAGTGGGTATTTGTTCTTCACTGTGATATCATTTAGGCTATGGCAGTCAGTGTGGGGGTGGAGAGAGTGATTCTTCTCCACCACAGTAAGGGAACCAGCACTAACAGGGGAAGAGGAGGGACAAATTATGCCATGAAATTCAGGGTGAGAGAGGTGATACAATCGACTTGGTAGCAACTATATCAGATTGAAGGCAATGAGACTTTTCTTCAACATCATCAGCAATCTAGTAAACCCTGCCCCATCTACTGTTTGTGCCATCTCCGTATAGGACGGTGAGAAGTTCCTGGAGTATTTTGTCAAAAAGACAGAGAATATCAAAGCATCAATTACTCCTGCTGGCTCACTTTTACCCTCACCTGAGCCCTCACTGTTCTCATTTTGCTGAACCCGAGTGCAGAGTACAGTTGATCATACAATTATCTTCCTCACTGCTGACAACTTCAGTTCTTCAGCTGCTCTCTTGTTATGTGGGCCCCCCCAGGGCTCAGTCCTTAGTAAAGTCCTTAGACTGGGGTGGCTGTGGCTCAGGAGGTAGAGCAGTCGCCCACCAATCAGAAGGCCGGTGGTTCGATTCCCGGCTCCTCCAGTCTGCATGCCGAAGTATCCTTGGGCAAGATACTGAACCTCAAATTGCCTCCGATGTGTGTGTGTCACATCGGTGTGTGAATGTGTTTAGAAAGCACATTATATATAGAACATGTGCTGTATGAATGTGTGCGAATGGGGTGAATGTGATCTGTAGTGTAAAGCGCTTTGAGTGGTCGAAAAGACTAGAAAAGCGCTATGTAAGTACAGTCCATTTACATGTACAGCAATCTGCTCTATGGGCAAAGCACAAATATTATGGTGGAAACAAAGGCTTGTTCTACCTGAAATTTCTAACTAGAATTGGGGAAGGTGTAGCATAATAGGAGCATCCTCACACCTGCAGCATTATACATACTGCTGCTCTGTGGCCAGATCTCTAACATTTAGAACACAGTCAGGCTGGTCTGTCATACTTATTTACTTGGAGACACAAATAGCCTGGCATAACTTTGTCCAGGAGCTCATCGCCCTATAATGTCAGTAACACAGCTGGGTTTTCTTGCCTTTCTCCAAAACAATTCTGCCCAGTGTGGATAACTTCAAGCACTTTCCAAAAAACTGACTTTTAATTGTCCTACCAAGGTTTCTGAAGACTCATCTAACACCGCTGGCTCCAGATATAAAACCCTCTTCACTCTAACCATCTGCTTTAGTTTGTTGGTTAGCTGTCTTGTAGAAAACCGTTAACAGTTAACATTTGCTGTGGTTTCAGTATGTCCAACATTTCCTAACTCTTGTTTTATGGTGCTTGATAGCTAGAGTGGAGTTAGCTCTTAACCTGCCTTAACCTGAATCTTCACTGTGTGTCTGTGCTGGGTCTTGTGTATTTCTGTGTGGTGCTGCTCTCTCTCTCCTCTGCTCCAGGTGATCAGCCCTCCTCCTGCTCACAGCTATCTTTGTGATCAGTGGTGGAAGTGGAAAAGGGAGATAGAGACACCAGTCGTGGCCAGTGGCCTTGGAAGCAGCACAACCAAGAGGAAAGCTATGAGATGAGGAGAATAGACTACTGGAAACAATGTAACACATATACTATTAATGGGGGAAAAAATACATAATTCAGTGATTGTGACAATGTTTGGGCCAGCAGAGAAGGCCTTGCTGGCTCTGACAGCCCACCACTATACAATGGCAAGAAAAAGTATGTGAACCTTTTGGAATTTCATGGTTTTCTGCATTAATTTGTCATAAAAACGTGATCTGATCTTCATCTAAGTCAAGGGTATTGACAAATATAATGTGCCTAAAATAATAACACAAAAACATTTCTGACCTTTCATGTTTTTATTGAGAGCAACTATAAAAACCATTGTTGTGCTAGTGGAAAAAGTATGTGAACCTTTGAATTAATGACCTCAAAAAAGCTAATTGGAATCAGGTGTTAGCATACCTGGAGTATTGTTAAGAAAATGAGTTTGGAGGTGTGGACTAGAGCTACTTTGACTGAAAACTAAAACTGAAGACTGAAGACTAAAAACCACTCAAACTTTTTGAGTTTGCTCTGCACAAGAAGAATATGCTTATGTGAGCCATGCCTCGCCAAAAAGAGCTTTCAGAGGATCTATGATCAAGAATTGTTGAATTACATACAGCTGGAAAGGGTTGTATAGTAATTTCAAAGACTTCACCAGTCTGGGACTGTGGCTACTCTACCGAGAAGTGGGCGCCCAGTCAAAATGACCCCAAGAGCTCAATGAAGACTCATCAGTGAGGTAAAGAAACAACCCAGAGTGACAGCCAAAGATTTGAAGGTGTCATTGGAGCTGGCTAACATCTGTGTTCATGAGTCTACATTACGTAAAACATTGAACAAGCAGGGTGTCTATGGCAGGACACCACAAAGGAAGCCACTGCTTACTAAAAAAAAACATTGCTGCACGCCTGAAGTTTGCGAAAGAGCACATTGACACTTCACAGTGGTATTGGCAAAATGTTTTGTGGACTGATGAAACTAAGATTGAACTATTTGGAAAGAACACGTAGCACTACATCTGGCGTAAAAAGGGCACTGCATATCATCATGAAAACATCCCAACCGTAAAGTATGGTGGAGGAAACATCATGATTTGGCCCTGCTTTGCTGCATCAGGGCCTGGCCAGCTTGCAATCATTGAGGGGAAGATGAATTTCCAAGTGTATCAAAAGATTCTTCAGGATAATGTGAGAATGTCTGTACATCAGCTGAAACTCTGTAGAAGTTGGGTGATGCAACAGGACAATGATCCGAAACACTGGAGCAAGTCCACAACAGAATGGCTTCAGAAAAACAAAATCCGCCTTTTGGAGTGGCCAAGTCAGAGCCCAGACCTCAATCCAATAGAGATGCTATGGAATGACTTGAAGAGAGCCATACACGAGACATCCAAAGAAATTTCAAGAGTTCACTTACTTTTTCTGCTACCATTTTGAATGTTGAATGAGTGTGTTCAATAAAGACATGAAAGATTTTTAAAAACAAATGTGTTATTATTTTAGGCACATTATATTTGTCAATACCCTTGACTTAGATGAAGATCAGATCACATTTTATGACAAATTAATGCAGAAAACCATGAAATTCCAAAAGGTTCACATACTTTTTCTTGCCACTGTACAAATCAATTCAAACCAGCATAACAACAATCAACCAACAAAATTGCTTCCTCTGTTTCACATCTGCCTTTACCTTTCTCCATGTCACCTTGGAGAGCCTGGATGTTAAACAAACCTCTGGATCAGCCAGTCTGGTCCAGTCACATCAGTGGAGGTCAAACAGTCTGTGCATTTGTCAGTTAATACATAGATCCTCACAAACACACGTACAAACAAAATACACTAAACAACATCAAATGTAAATATATTAGGTAATATATTCATATTTTATGGACAGAATGATAAAAAGCAGTTATTGACAGATTTGATATATATATGTTAAGTATGTCATATAAATGTGAATTTAGTTAATCACTTTCTATATGCCATGTAATATGTAAGTGTCTATGATTATGACATAAAACAAAAGGCTTTGGGTCCATAAGCAGTCCAACTCACTGGAAACAAGCTGTAAAGTAGTCACTGTACACTTTCAGCCTCAGTGGTATCTCCAGCCCTGTACAAAAACACAACAATGACTCGTGCAGTGTATCACAGTAAATCTTTATTTCTAGTGCAGACAACACAGTGCTCATACTGGTACTCCCTTTGTCTAACAAGGTGTGATGTTTCTTTACACTGCTGAAAATTCACAATAGACATGTGAAATTAAAAATGCCACATTAAAATGATTTAATGTTTGGACAGCATCCCCCAGTGTCAGTTCAGCACTAACAGATGATCAATGTTCCTGGTCTGGGAAGATGCTTAAAGCTGTTGCAACACTGGTACACAACAACACATCACATGTACACAGTCATCAACATCAGGCTGAGGGTTAGTGCTGTTAATGATCACACCTTTGGTACGTCAACCTGGGAGAAGTGAAAACCTGTGTTTAACCTACAGTATATAACAGAGTGATATGAGTTATCCCTCTTTTAATGTAGTTTCTGTGTGAAGGCCTAATTATGGCCTAAAAGTAGAAGAAAATGTGAGGATGAGTTTAACTGAGTGAAATTCTAAATATGCCACCAAACACCATGAACCAGCGGGGTGTTTGATAAGAAGTATGATTTAATGTGATCAGTCTAAATGAAGTAAGCTTAACAATGTAAACCAGAATTATGTTCAATGAATCAGTCTCTCTGGCATTAAGTCAGTCTTTTTTGTTTTTTGTGAGCAAAATTATACAATAAAGCTCTGGATAATATATTTTTTCCATCAGTTATCTATACTGCTTATCCTTAAGGGTCATGAGAGGCTGAAGTCAATCCCAGCTGACACTGGGTGAGAGGCAGGGTCTGTACAGATCACCAGTCTATCACAGAGTTGACTGAATAGATTTTTATTTGCTCAGATTAAATAGCTCTTTACGTGATAACACTGTGTAAAATCTAATTTATAATGTTAAAATGTCCCATTATGTGCTCATATTAAACAAATCGAATTCTATTCATATCATGGTCTTAATCAGCAGGTGAAGTTGGTTTGGCGGAGTTGAGTCAGTGGTCATTTTGTGAACTAACCCTGTGACAGCTGAGCCAACTCCAGGTCATTGGTGAAGTCCATTGAATGCAGATGAAAGCTCCAGGAAAAGACAGTAGATGGACTCTGAGTAAACATTATTTTGTAAGGCTATATTTCTGAGATCAAGAATGAACTTCACAGGATGAATCTGTTTTATAAAGCTAACTCAGAGCTAATGTAATCAGCCTCAGTCATGTACTGTATGTTTTCATGGCTTTAGGAGGGGGCAGCCTGATTGGCTGATTGAGCCTGATTTATTGATGTAAGCTCAGCTTAACTTGTAAACACCTCTCTGGAGAAAAGAAATGGAAGTTTCTGGAACAACTTGAAAGGGTTGCTGATGATCTTCTAAAACCTGAGTTCAAGTTTGTATGTTGCTACAAACAATGTTGAGAATGAGTAATGTGTAGTTTCTTGTCACAGTGAAAACTGGCACATCATTTTGGCACTGTACAAAGTTTGTGCTTTGTAGCACAATAATTCTTTTGAATTATTATCTCACCGAGTGAGGGTTACTATAGTACATACTAGTGCAATATTTGTCAGACAAGTCTTTGACTCTGTTTGGCAGCATACATAAAGTGTCATCATAGAAAATCTTCATAGACTTCAGAAATTAATCTTTATCAAGATATTCGTATATGTAAAATTCTGAAAGGGTGGATCCATAATAATAAATACATGTAGCACAAACACACCAAACACATGTACCTACTCATGCACTGTTGCACACATAAAAAACATACACATGCTCACACTGATTCAAATCTGTTTTCATGTGCGTAACTCATGTTTAACATTATAATGTGTCCAACAATGGCAAAAGAAACTTAACATTAACAAATATGTTTCAAACAGATCAATCCAAGTATTTAAAGGTGCAATCAGTGACACTTCCCTTTTTGCATAATGTTGACCACATTTTGGGTCAGGTCTAGTTATGCTGAGGCCTATACGCATCAGGTCTAACTGTCCTTGGATCACTTTTGGACGGAATCTTTTTTCCCCACAGGTCAGTTCTGGATTGAATCCAAACCCATAAAGACCTCTGCTCCAATACTCAAGTGAGTATACAGGCAGCAGATGACTGGAGCTTCAGATTTTCCCACTCGTTTGCTAAGGGGTATACAGATGTTTGAGAACTTTAGCGCATGTTCATTTAATGTGTGTCTCGTTCCTCTGAATGATGAGCAAAATGTGAAACTATTGCCTGTGATTAGAAAACACTGCCAACAGATGGTAAGCTTGAAACTTCTAAGTCACATCCAAACAGAAGGTCTTAACAGATCCACGTGGTTCCTAGTAATTGAGATGAACTGACCCGTCCAGAGTTTTGAATCTGTGAAGACCTCTACACAGGAGGATTCCTTGAACCTGATCTGCTTGTCTTTGGACTGAAAGGGAAATGAGGAGCAACTGATGCAAACACAGAAGAACACAAAAGGCCCAGCTGGAACCAGGGGTGCAAACTCATCAAGGGTGAAAGAGGTGCTGTTCAAAGTCAGGGCATAGATATGACATTTATCTGTTAATTTCACAACCATTACAACTAAAAGAAAAACTCACAGGGTATTTTCCAGTTCAGCTCCTGTTTTCAGTGAGCTCATGTAATCTAATAAATCATTAATCATTTAATTACATCATGGTTAGAGCAGCATTAGCCTTGCTAATATTTTTTTATGAAGAAAAGTGGAACTATCAGGAGCTAACGCTAAGTTAGCACTGTGACTCAACTTATCCCACCACCCCCACCTGAAAAAAGGTGGGTCACTGAATGATCAAGAATCATATAAATGACCTATAAATTGTGAATTGCTCTAACAGGTAAGAAGTTTGCACCCCTGTGGAACTGATGGGGTTTGAGCTCAGGACATTTTTTCATGAGACACTGCTGACTACTGAGTCACTGTGCCCATAGAGAGTCGTACAATACTGACTGCAACTTTAAACTGCATGGAGCAGAAGATCATCTCAACATTAACTGAACCTCTCTTGCATTTGACTATTCCTTATAAAAGCTGACTTGTAACACACCAAGATAACTTCTGAAATATCTTCAGGAAACGAGGCCCCACTGAAAGCTCAACCTGTAGTTTAAGGGCAAGGCTGAAGGCAGTGTCACCTAAACACTTAAGGAATAAATTGATTATAGGGCTGCTGTAAGGTCTGGCACATACAAGCATGAGGAAACTATACAGTGGTTTCATTCTTCCAAGGGCCAGTCCGTATGTTTCTTGGTGCGTCTGAACCAAACAGGCCGTCTTCCTGCAGGCTCCTGTTTCGGCCGATGGTGCCTCGTAGGCTAATAGTGCCATGCTGCCGAGGCAGAGTATTTCTTGGTAAACCTTTCTGCTCCACCTCTACACACAGACTGTCCTTTTCTTTGTCTGCTGTCTTTGACATGCAGCTGTAAGCATTGGGGTCTTGCTGGTACTGCAGAGTGAGGGGATCAGGCTTCTCACAGCAGCTTGTGGTGGAGGAATGATGAGCTGAGCTGTACATGTGCCACTGGCAGGTGTGGACCCCATGAGAAGGCAGGAGGAGGCTGTGACAGGAACTGATGCTGTCATGCATGTTGTGTGTATGGCTGTGGCAGGAAGTCATTGAGTCTTGGACACTGTGACAGGAGGTCTGGCGTTGCAAGCTGTGGCTGGAAGCCAGCTGCTTCTCCAAGTGAGGGCTGGGGCAGGGAAGCTGGAGGTCTGGGTGTGGGCTGTTGGAAACCAGTGGTGAGCCTTCAAGGTGGTGTGCAGCATGAGGGCTGTCCAGGTGGGAGCTGTGCACACTCCCATCCATACTGGTGGAAGTCATGTGAGAACGGTAGTCCTGGAGGCATGGGCGTGGGCGGTTGAAGGAGCGCGACTTTGTTCTGTCAGTAAGGCAGCTCTGTAGGGGCAGAATAGGACGAGGGAGTTTGTCAGGAAGTGACTGTGGACGTGGCGATGGCATTGGCTCAGTAAGAGGTGAGATGGGGGTTGTGGTAACAGGACTCATCACGGCCACACAGCACGGACCTGTGTGGTCAGGTGTGGGGCTCTGGGGAGGTGGTGTCATTTTGTGGTAAGAACTTTGCACAAGGTGAGGAGAGAGCAGTGGCTGCTTGCCTGAGCACAGAGAGTTCAAGTGGCAGTGTGGCTGATGGTGCCCCTGCCTCTGGCTCTGTCCGCCCCCATTCCCATCCTCTGTCTTGGACTTGGATGGGCAACAGGCCCACCAGCGGTGCCACACGTCATCACGTTTGGCACAGTGTTGGATGAGAAGAAAGAGTCCAAGAGTGACACAAAAAGCTCCATACAGGCAGCTGAATATCATATCCAAGAAATGTCCCAGCGATACTGCCAATCCCCCTAAAGCCCAGGTGGCCAGGAACAGGAAAAGGGTGAAGGCTGTGGCCCGGAGCTGAGACTTAAATGAGTGCTCATTGGCCAGCACTGATACACCTGTAGAAAATGGTGGACAGTCCCCAGCAAGTCCAGAAGCTCCGCCAGTGTCTGTGTGACAGTGATGGTTTGACTCAGTGGATGATAACTGCTGCTGCTCCTCACTCAGAACTCGCTGCTCATACTTCCTCTCTGGGTGGTGTTTGAGCTGGATGTAGGTGCATAAGAGGTACACAGAAATCACTAAGACCAGAAGAGCCATGGGGGCATAGAAACCTCCCAGGCTTGGCTCCCAGGCCATCCAGCAACTGAAAAAGACACACAGACACATTAACATTTATTACATTCACTAACAAATGAAAATGTGATTGCTCAGAAATAGTGAGTACTTACTACAAAGCATCATCCCTGCTGCCATAGTTATCCATGCCAAATGCTGCTGTAACTCCAACAATTATGAGAGGGATTCCATCACTGACAAGATAAAATCTGCAAAAAGAAACAACAACATAAATTGCTGGGTGGGGGTTTTAAAGGGTAAGTGGGGGAACAGAGAGATAGAGAGAGAAGAAAATCCATCTCATCAAATTAAATGGATCTCTACATCAGTAGAGTGTGGTTTAGTTACATTTAGCACATTAGTAATGTGGCCAGTGTAGGTGGGTTGGTCCCATCCCACTGATCTGGACTGAAATTTCTAAGCTATTTCCAATTTTCTAATAACTATTGGACACTACCAAGATAACCATGGTGCCCTGACCATGAATCCTACTGACTTTGTTGATCCTCTGACTTTCCCCTTAGTGCCACTGACATTTCTCATTTTAAGTGAAATACCTTGACAACTATTGGATGGATTGCTGGTTCAGTTCCCCTCATGTACCCCTTCTTTCTCTTTTTTTTTCCTATTTAAGCTCAGTTTGTTACACAAGTCTGACTTTTTCTATCAAATTTTAAATCAAGAGGGAAAAAAAGCTGTTAGCTTTCCTAAAACATTGGCCAATAAGAAACTGATATGCAGCAGCTTTAGAAAGTATTCAGACCCCTTCACTTTTTGTACAATTTATTGTGTTGTAGATTTAATTTTTAATAATTTGTGTATAATTTTAATAATGCCATTTTTTCACTCTACACTAAATAATCCACAATGACAGTGAAAACATGTTTTTAGATTTTTAAAAACGTATTTATTTAAATGTATAAAAAATCAAAAACTGAGATTTCTCATTTTTGCAGGTATTCAGACCCATAATTCAGGACTTTGTAGAAGGTCCTTTGTGAGCAGTTACAGCCTCCAGTCTTAAGTCTCTACCAGCTTTGCACATGTGGATTTGGGAAGTTTATCCCATTCTACCTTGCAATTTCTCTCAAGTTCTGCCAGATTGAATGGAAGTGAACTGCCATCCACAGGTCTCTCCAGAGATGTTCTGTGAGGGTTAGTCTGGGCTTTGGCTGGGCCACTCAGGGACAGTCAGAGACTTGTCCTGAAGACACTCCAGTGTTGGCTTGTATGCTTCAGGTCATTGTTGTATTGAAAGGTGAAATCCCTCCCTCAGTTCTGACCAGTTCCCTGCCCCTGCTGCTGAGGTGTGAACCTCACAGGTGTGAGCCTCTCTAAACTATGTCCAATCAATTCAGTTTCCCACCGGTGGACTCCAATCAAGTTCTAGACACATCTCAAGCATAAATGAATAAAACAAGAAGCACCTGACCCCCTGACGAGTTCCACAACAAAGGCTCTGAATACTTGTGTAAATGAGATATTTTTTTGGATTTTGAATATATTATCAAAAAATTCTAAAAACATGTTTTCACTTTGTCATTATGGGTTATTGAGTGTACACTGATGAGAAAAAATGGCAATTTTATCCATTTACAATTACATTTACACCATAACAAAGTGAATAAAAAATGAAGAGGTCTGAATATTTCCTGAAGCCGCTGTAAGAAGTGGGGCTCAATTCACTGGGACAGCTACAACCATTTAATGATACAAAATTTTCCTGGGTGTTATTAAGTTACTCAGTTGATTTCTTAAATTTCCAATTCTTCCCATTTGACAGTGACTGATTGCCTTCACAGCTCTTCACACTGTCATAGTTCACTCAGACTAATCAGATGGTGC
>BRZM01000290.1:5986-185496 GCA_033238685.1 Lates japonicus | reverse complement strand
TTTTTTTTTTTCAACGTAGAATTTAAGAGAGAATTTCTGTTATTCTTTGTTAAGAAAACACATAATGGGTCACTGATGGGTGTAATGGAACACTGTTTGGAGATTAAAAACATGGGGAGGAGAGTAGTTTTTATTAATCTGAATAAATTTGCAGGGGTTTATGAGGTGATAAATATGGAGTTTTAATTTCTGGGGCAGGATATCTTGAGGCAAAGAGCAGTGCAGTAAGTTGACTCGTATTACTGAACGTGCAGTGCTACACATAGTTCAGCAGCTTTGTAGGAAAATGAAGAAAAAGCTTGAAAGCTATCCAGGTCCACAGTGCAGGTGTGTATATTAATACTGTGGTCCATGTTCATTTTCAGCTCAATTCAGCAAAATGGTATCACTGACAATACGGCTAAGCAGCTGTCTTTATAAAATGAGTGGAGGATTTTTCTACATACTAACCAGCCTTTTAAAAACATGGTTTTGTTCATACCATTCTGCCATTCAACATTATTAAGCCTTTTAATATACATTTAAATAAAAAGAATTATAATCAAGGTTGGCACTTACTTGCCCAGCAGGTTGATATTCTGTGAAATTGCACCATTCTCGTTCAGTATGGAGTCCATCATCTTGACAGGGTCCTCCAGACTCAGGCCTGAGGGTTTATTGAGCTGCAATGCACTGCTAGTTGGTCCACTGCTGTTTAAAGTGCTGCTTTTCTGGCTGTCATCTGCTGCTGCTGACACACTGGCCCCTGTCTGTTTGATGTCATCTGTACAGGTGGTGCTTACCTCCGTCTCAGCTGGCAGCACCACACAACTGTCCAGCTCTACTTCCACGATTTCTACATCACTAAGGGAGGACATTTTCAAACACAAAGATATTACTGACCACTTAGTTCTTTTAATATCAACTTATTTCAATTTTTGTTGAAATAAGATTTCCCTAATACTGCTCTACTACTGAATTAGAACATCAAACAAACCTTTCAGTCCCTAAAGATGTTCTTCCATTACTTTTTTAAAGAACTTTGAAGACGCTTACAGTTACAGTTTGTTTAGGTTGACTGATTCAGTTGATGGAAGCAAATGTCAATGATTCTGGATGACATGTTGATGCAGGACTTCAGACTGCGACCATTAACTCACATTTTGCAACCATTTTTGGAGATTTCACTGCTCAATTCTATAATTAGGAGCACCAGTATGACTTGCAGATGGATGTTTTTAGAACACTAATTAGGATCTTTAAGAGGTCAAAGGAAAATAGTCTTACCCCTGCTCATAGGCCCTGGGTGACCCTTCTGTGATCTCAGCCGTCACCTCAGCATCACTCTCAGTCAAGTCGCAGATGATAACATCATCTGATATCTCTGAGCCCTTCACAGCATTCAGACTGTTGACAGATGACTTAACAGGACACATTAAAAAATATCAGAAATAATTGATCATATCAAGAATACACTGATTCACATGTGCTCACTATAGATAACACTTTGACTATTGCTATTTACTGACCTGTTCCACACACACTTTGTCATCATAGATCTGATGAATGTATTTGGGCTTCTTCCCATTGCTGTTCATAAGAATTGGCCTGTCAAAAAGACCATAACACATCAACATTTAAAGTTCATATAGACTAGAGTTTACATTGATAAAGTGTTGAAACAGTTAGTTGATTTACATTGTAATTGTTATGACAATTTGAATAACGGATAAATCATGCAGATTACAGTTAAAATTGCTAGTAACCTAGGATATTTCTTTTCTTCCGTTTTATCTTTGCATATTAATGATAATTTAATCAAAACCAACTAACTCACCATTACAGATTAACTCACAATGAAAATCATTAGTTGCAGCTTCATTATTTACACAACATTGTGGACTGATGAAATAAAGTTACATTCAGAGACACCTACAACAGTTACACCAATGGCTGGGAAATTTTTTAACACTTTTCAAAACACAAAGCATAATTTTCATTCCAAATGTAGCTATTACATGGAACAGGTTGTTATTATGATCACCACAGACAGTTTGTGATCACATGGCCTACAAAAGTGTGTAGGCCGTGTGATAGTGCCTTGAGATAATTTCTGTTGTGATTTTGCGCTGTATAAACAAATACAATTTAATTGAGAACTCAAACCACAACATCAAAAATGACATACAAGCTGTCAATTTGGAATTCATTTTGTACTGTAAATTTGATAGGTCTTTGTATTCCATAAGGAACCTCAATTGGTAATGGTTTATTGAGAATACATACTACTCACTTATCACTTCATCAGTGCCTCTCTGGCAGGTGCAGGACCTGTGCAATTGGAGGATCACACTCACTATAATCTCATCTGAGGGATGTAACTCAGTGTAACTCACCTTTTGCGTTTTAAATTCAGGATGTGGTTGTTCTGTACCAATGTGACGATAAAATGTATCAGCTGAAAAAAAGAACAATCTGTGAGATCCAACAGAAAATTTGCAGCTCAGATGCATATAACACCTGCTGGTTACATTGGACATGTTTGCTGACATGTAAGCAAAAATGTTTACATGAACACTAAATAAAATTACTTGTTCTGTTAATGTTTCTAATCAGTCCACCACAGGGAAACTTTTAATAAAGATGGGGCTGCATTAAGTACTCAGCACTGATATTGGTTTGCCCCTGCTTATTCTGAAACATTGGGTTTATCAAAATATAATAGTGGTGGAGAGACTGAACAGAAAGCTCTAATTCCTACTAAAAATAATAAGACCTCATATACAAAGATGGTTCTCCTGGGAAGGATGCACCACTCACAATAGTTGTTTAGACTGTTTAGGTAACATTTTTTTCTCCTGTTGAATGGATTATGAAAGGTTTGAACTACTGAATTGCAATCAAATTTCCTTCAGAAAAAAATCTGAAATGCTGCTTATTCTGGTAGAGTAACTTGCAGTATGTGAATACAGTACCAGATGATGTGATGTGATGCTCACCTTTTTGATGAGTTGTTGTTGGTGGGCATGTTTCTGTCTCAGATCTGAGATCTCCCTCCACAGAGTTTCATTCTCCCTGAACAACAAAACAAATTTCTTTTATAGTCAACAGAATGGACTGTAGAGCCAACCCTATCCTACAAGTTCCTGTAGCTTGTCTGATTTAACATTTTTTTTGCTTTGTTTGTTTCTTTGTCTAATGCCAAGGTTCAGCACTAATGTGGAAATTTGTTTCTGATGCCATTAGAATGGTGTGATTACACTCTACCATAAATGTTGAGGGTGTAGTATTGGTTGTGTCTCGGCAGTGGAGTTGTATTCAGTTGTATTATTTTGGAGCAGGACATTTCTAAATACTCCGTCCCACTTGAGAAAGAAATAGGAACAAGCCTGGGTAAGGAAGCAGCAATGTATCTGAATTTAAGGATTCTGAGATTAGATTTAAAAGACTCAGAGTTGGCTGATCTGACCTCCAGGGGGGAACTGTTCTATAATCTATGAGCCAGATTAGAAAAGATTCAGTCACTACAATTCTTGACCTTTGAGCCTGAGCTCGACTTCAAAAAGAATACAGAGCATAAAAAATAGTCAAGATGTGAGGAGTCAAAACAACAGATAGTATGTAGGAAAGATAAGAGAGACAGAGCTTTGTAATTTCTCTTAAATGAAAATAACAGAACAGAATAATTGACTTAACATATTTCTCAAAGTTCAACTGGGAATCAAAAATGGCCGCTAGCATTCTACAAACTACCTTTGAGCTAGAAGCCAGGAAATTCAAGTGATGTTAAATTCAAAGGTCTGCTTTGGTGAGAAAAGACCAGAACTTCCATTTTGTTAGAATTTAATTGTAACAAACTATGACATCCAAGCACAATCTCATGAGGACAGTTTTGTTACCAAATATGAAAGCTGAATAGAGGTGACCTTAAAGTGGCTAGGGCCCCAACAGAGGAAAGGGAATTAGTGATAACAGTGAGTAATGGATGGCCAATGGTGCTTAATACTTTAATGAAGAATTTGGATGGAAATCTCAAGAGAATAGTGGGACAGAAGTACGGAGAAACATCATGTTAGTAATGTGAACCTGTAGCCTGGTATTTTTTTCTGCCTGTGTTCAATCTGTCTACATTGCCTCTTTATCAGCAGATATCATAACTGATCCAGGGAAAGGACCTGATTTTACAGGTGGATCTGTGCTTAAGAGGGACTGAAATATCTAAAGCAGGCTTGCAAGCCCTATTAAAACAGGTTAACAAACCATCCATAGGAATGCTGTGGACCAGAGCAGAAAAAAAAACTCTTCATGAACTATTAAAAAACAAGTGTACAGTGCACTTCTGGGATGAAAGGGTTGACAGAAAAAAACTTTTAAAAAAGTATGAACTGAGATGGGGGGGCAGGAGATTACAATCTGCTTTAAAATTATAAAACCACAGCTAGTCTACCACCATGCCCACCACGTCAAGAAACTCAGCGGGCACACCTCTAGATGTTACCATACTCCCAAGCTCTCAGCCAAGTTTCTTTTAAAAAAAAAACAAAAAAACAAAAAACAAAAAAAACAATCTCAGGTGCAGGACATTAAGAAGTCATGTCTTGTCAACTTTGAAAAAAACCTACATACGGTTTTAGGATTGCACTTATATGGTCTAACAGAGATATTAGATGGGATTCCTGACCTACTGAGTTGGACTAATCCCTGCTAAACAGATCAGGACCTCCCCAAAACGCAGCAAAGTTATCTGCAAAGGGCAGGCCCAAGAAGCAGCAGTATGCTTTCAGCCAAGTATCTGAATTCCATGTTGCCACATCATGGGGCACCGTTCCAGAAATGATGAAGTGGCCACTGGAGCCCAGGGCAATTTCAACCAGTGTCATGAAGTTCTTGTCAATTTTTGTCAGTCTCACCAGCAATGAAACTCCATGACACTGAAAACAAAACTTGGCTTAAACAAGATCCAATTATATGTCAAATAGGACAATGGTAAAAAAAACAACAAAAAAACAAAAAGTCAGCATTCACATTCACTTTGTTTCATAAAGGCTGTAAAACAAACAAACCACAGCATCCACCAACTGAACAGAAGTGACACCAGAGTTAGGCCTGGTCTTATAGCAACAGAATTTACTGACATTTTTCCATAATCTTAACCAAAACTACAGCTCAATGACACTCTTATATGTACAGCAAGAAGTCCTTTGTTTATTGAATTTGGCTGAATAAGATGAAAAGGTAATAAAAATAAATGAATCAAAATAATCAGCAGGCAATTCGCTTAGCAAGAATAGGATCAATGATGTGGAATACAGCAGAGCACAAAAGATGCATCCAGTTTACTTTTCTGGCGCATGCACAGATGTCATGCTTGTTTGTACAGCACAGTTTCAAATTTTGGCCTGCACAGGCATCCACACATGACTTGTATGTGGGCAGAAAATGTGATACACATCATGCAGACCCTCCCAGCCACAGAAACTGTGCATGAACTGAGTTTGTCTTTTGCTGATGGAATTCTATAAATGCAACTTTTCCAGGGTTGTTGGCCACTGTTTTCAATATATTTTCTGGGATAACTTCTATAGAGCTTTACTTACCTCTTTAGTGTTGCCAGCCTGGCATCGATGTTCTCCTGTTTGCTGTGAACACTGTGAACACTTGCCAAGATCTTGGTCAGGTCTTCCTGTCGAATCTTACTGTCCTCTGGCCGAGTGTTAGAAACCTGAAATTACAATCAAATCTTAGGGTTACAGTCTCAATCTCAACACAGAAAGCATAAAGGGACAGCAAAACTGATCCTGGGAATATCAAAAGTTTTGCACAAGACATGAATTTAGCCAGGAAATAATGAAAAAGAACCAGGCAGAAGGGTCATAGATCTTTTTATCTTGAAAAGTACTTCCCGCAAGTTGACTTTCTTTGTCTTAATGCTGATTCGTTTAATCATAATGATGTTTTCACGGTTTGTAAAAAGATTTGATACAAGTGTTTCTGTGCAGACTCTAAATTGCCCGTAGGTGTGAATGTGAGTGTGATTGGTTGTTTGTCTACATATGTTGGCCTTGCGATGGACTGGCAATCCGTACAGGGTGCACCCCGCCTCTCGCCCAATATCAGCTGGGATAGGCTCCAGCACCCCTGCGACCCTTAACGGATAAGCGGTATAGATAATGGATGGATGTTTTTATGCATCCAGTCTGTGCTAAACAAGCCTTCAGACTGTACCTAGCTTTACCCATGTAAAGAAATGAAACTGACACAGATCTACTTGTCTGACTATGGGTTCACTGTCAAAATAAGTGTGTTTCCCAAAATGTCAGCGTTTCCGTTTCTGCATTTCTTTGTTTCTGCATTAATTAGTTATTACACGTGATCTGATCATCATCTAAGTCACATGTACAGACAAACACAATTTTTAATCAATCATCACACGAGAAATGCAGAACACAAATTCATCTTGATCAGTTCAACCACATTCTGTGCATTTCTGGTGTGATGATTGATAGATTAGATTAGATTGATAGATCAAAACTTTATTGATCCCTTCGGGAAATTCAGGAACGAGCTGTCCAGGCAGCAAAGCATCAGCAAATCACAATGCCCCCTGCACTATACTTCACTGCATGAACCGCATCACTAGTATCCAGAGATGACATGTATAGCCGCATGTCTTCACTCAACCGCTAGCTGCCAGGGTGGTGTCCAGAAAATGATGCAGGCTTTGTAGATAATTGGAAGAGCTTCTGGGGGAGACCTGGTCTGATTAGGAGAGATGGCATTCATCCCACTTTGGATGGAGCATCTCTCATATCTATAAATCTGATGGAGTTTATTAGGAAGCCAAAGCCCTGACAATCCAGAGTTCAGGCCAGGAGACATTGTTGTAGTCCTACACGCTTCTCTGTGCTTCCTATAGAAGAGTCACCCCCCCGATGTCCCTGTGTCTGCCCCCTGACCACTTAAATTAAGTAAATCAAAGGCTAGTAGATGAGGAGCAGCTACAATAACCTAATAAAAATCAAAACAGTCAATTAAAATTTACAGCAAAATAATATAGTTAAATGTGGATTGCTAAATATCAGATTTTTCTCATCAAAAGTTAATGATTTGATTTCAGATTATCATCTTGATAATCTGACTGAAACCTGGCTGTGTCAGGATGAGTAAGTTAGCCTAAATGACACCACCCCCCCCAAAACACACACACACACACACACTCACACACCCCAAGGCACTGGCCATGGAGGTGGAGTTGCAGCCATTTTCGATTCCAGTTTACTAATTAACCCTAAACCTAAACTCAATTATAACTAATTTGAAAGCCTTGTTCTTAGTCTGTCACACCCAAGGTGGAAAACATTAAAGCAAATTTTTATTTGTTGTAGTGTACCACCCCCCTGGCCCATACTCTGATTTCTTATCCGAATTTTCCTGTCAAGTTTAGTCCTTAAAACAGATAAAGTTATTATGGTAGGTGAATTTAATTAAATTTTTTATTCATGTGGACATTAACAATAACAGTCTTAGCTCTGTATTTTCCTCATTATTGGACTGTATTGGCTTCACTCAGTGTGTAAATAAACCTACTCACTGTTGAATCACACTCGTGACCTTGTTTTGCCCGATGGTATTGATGTTGAACATGTAACAGTCTTCCCACAGAATCCCCTCTTATCATACCACTTCTTAATCACTTTTGAATTCATATTGATGGACTATGTATGAACAGGCAAAAACGCCCTAACTAGAAATCTTTCTGATAGTGCAGTAACTAAATTCAAGGAAATGATTCCCTCCGCCCTAAATCCAGTGCCATATCTCAATTTAACAGAAGCTGCTCCCTCCCAACTTGATCATCTTGTAGACAGCATTGTGGGTTCACCACATGCAACTTTAGACTGTATTGCCCCCCTAAAAAAGAAAGCAATAAAGCAAAAGAGGCTAGCTCCATGGTTTAACTCTTGAACCTGTACACTTAAACAAAGAACACGTAGACTTGAAAGAATATGGTGTACCACCAAACTGGAGGAATCCTGCTTAGCCTGGCAAGCCTATATATAAGAAGGCCCTCTGTAATGCCAGACCTGCCTATTACTCATCATTAATAGAGGAAAATAAAAACAACCCCAGGTTTCTTTTCAGCACTGTAGCCAGTGCAGTGATGATTTTATGAACTTTTTTAATGATAACTTTTTTTTATTAGAGACAAAATTCATCACCTCCTGTCTTCAACCAGCACTGATTTATCTCAAAACACAGGATCCCTGGTTGTGAAACCTGACCTAGACTGTTTTTCTCCCATTGACCTCCACCACTTAACCTCAACTATTTCTTCATCTAAACCTTCAACCTGTCTCTTAGACCCCATCCCAACTAGGCTGCTTAAGGAAGCTCTGCCCTTAATTTGCAATTCTGTATTGGATATGTTAAATCTGTCCTTATTAACAGGCTATGTGCCACAGTCGAATAAAGTAGCTATAATCAAACCTCTTCTGAAAAAGCCTTCTCTTGATCCAGACATATTAGCTAACTATAGACCTATATCTAACCTCCCCTTTCTTTCTAAGATCCTGGAGAAAGTAGTTGCAAAACTGTTGTGTGACCTTCTACAGAATAATAGTTTATTTGCAGATTTTCAGTCAGTATTTAGATTGTATGATAGCACAGAGACAGCACTCGTGAAAGTTACAAATGATCTCCTAATTACATCAGACAACGGACTTGTTTCTGTACTTGTCTTGTTAGATCTCAGTGCTACTTTTGACACGACTGACCATCACATCCTTTTACAGAGACTGGAGCACTCTATTGGCATTAAAGGAACTGCACTAAACTGGTTTAAGACCTATCTATCTGATAGGCTTCAGTTTGTAACAACTCCTCCATGTACACAGAAGTTAGACAGAGTTCCACAAGGGTCAGTGTTTGGACCAGTTCTATTGACCGTGTATATGCTTCCCTTGGGCAACATTATCGGGAATCACTCCATAAACATCCATTGTTATGCAGATGATATACAACTATATCTGTCAATGAAGCCTAATGAAACCAATCAATTAGCTAAACTTCAGGCATGCCTTAGGGACATTAAGACAATTAAAACTTGGATGACTTTTTACTACTCAGACAAAACGGAAGTTATTGTACTTGGTCCCTAACACCTCAGAAATACATTTTCTAATGACGTAGTTACATTAGATGGCATTGCCCTGGCCTCCAGCTCCACTTTAAAGAATCTCTGAGTTATCTTTGATCAGGATATGTCCTTTAGCTCACACATAAAACAAACTTCTAGGACTGCCTTCTTTCACCTGCGTAATATTGCTAAAATCAGACATTTTCTATCTCAAAAGGATGCAGAAAAACTAGTCCATGCATTTGTTCTTCCAGGCTGGACTACTGTAATTCATTATTATCAGGCTGCCCCAACAAGTCTCTAAAGACTCTGCAGTTATTCCAAAATGCTGCAGCACGATTACTGACAGGAACTAGAAAAAGAGACCATATTTCTCCTGTGTTAGCTTCTCTACATTGGCTCCCAGTCAATTCCAGAATAGAATTTAAAATCCTCCTCCTCACCTACAAAGCCCTTAATGGTCAGGCACCATCATTACCTCAAAGATCTCATAGTCCCCTGCAATTTCACTAGGACATTGTGCTCCCAGAATGCTGGTTTACTGGTGGTTCCCAGAGTTTCCAGGAGTAGAATGGGAGGTAGAGCTTTCAGCTAGCAGGCTCCTCTACTGTGGAACCTTCTCCCAGTTTGGGTCCAGGAGGCAGACAATCCTCTGCACTTTTAAGACTAGGCTTAAAACTTTCCTTTTCAATAAAGCTTATAGTTAGGGTTGGCTCAGGCTTGTACCATCCCTTAGTTATGCTGCAACAGGCCTAGACTAGATCTTAGATGGATGGATGGATAGTTGAAATACTGTGTTTGTTCATAAGATCTGACCATATCCTAAGATTAACTACATTACATTTAACACATATATGCAGACAATGCCAAAGGGTCCACTTACGTTTTCTTGCCATGGTACATATGTCTATCTTCTTTAAGTCATCCAGTCAAGGTTTGCTGTTTTTTTAGTAATGGCAGCTACCTATGCTTGTCAAGCACTACTGGAATCTCACAGGGTCTTTGGCTACATTTTTCATCTAACCATAGATATCGCTTATCCTTTGGGGTTCTGGAGGGGCTGGAGTCAGTCCCAGCTGACATTGGGCAGGAGGCGGGGCACACCCTGGAGAGACTGCCAGTCTATTGCAGAGCTAACATATGTACAGTCGTGGCCAAAAGTTTTGAGAATGACACAAATATTACATTTTCACAAAGTCTGCTGCTTCAGTTTTTATAATGGCAATTTGCATATACTCCAGAATGTTATGAGTGATCAGCTCAACTGCAATTAATTGCAAAGTCCCTCTTCTCTCAAAAAACATTTCCACTGCATTTCAGCCCTGCCACAAAAGGACCAGCTAACATAATTTCAATGATTCCTCCATTAACACAGGTGTGGGTGTTGATGAGGACAAGGCTGGAGATCAATCTGTCATGATTGAGTTAGAATAACAGACTGGACACTTTAAAAGGAGGATGGTGCTTGACATCATTGTTTCTCTTCTGTTAACCATGGTTACCTGCAAGGAAACACGTGCAGTCATCATTGCATTGCACAAAAAGGGCCTAACAGGGAAGTTTATAGCAGCTACTAAGATTGCACCTCAGTCAACCATCTATCGGATTATCAAGAACTTCAAGGAGAGAGGTTCAATTGTTGCCAAACAGGCTCCAGGGCGCCCAAGAAAGTCCAGCAAGCGCCAGGACCGTCTCCTAAAGTTGTTTCAGCTGCGGGATCGGGCCACCACCAGTGCAGAGCTTGCTCAGGAATGGCAGCAGGCCGGTGTGAGTGCATCTGCACGCACAGTGAGGCGAAGACTTTTGGAGGAAGGCCTGGTGTCAAGAAGGGCAGCAAAGAAGCCACTTCTCTCCAGAAAAAACATCAGGGACAGACTGATATTCTGCAAAAGGTACAGGGATTGGACTGCTGAGGACTGGGGTAAAGTCATTTTCTCTGATGAATCCCCTTTCCGATTGTTTGGGGCATCTGGAAAAAAGCTTGTTTGGAGAAGACGAGGTGAGCGCTACCATCAGTCCTATCTCATGCCAACAGTAAAGCATCCTGAGACCATTCATGTGTGGGGTTGCTTCTCAGTCAAGGGAGTGGGCTCTCTCACAATCTTGCCTAAAAACACAGCCATGAATAAAGAATGGTACCAGAACGTCCTCTGAGAGCAACTTCTCCCAACCATCCAAGAGCAGTTTGGTGATGAACAATGCCTTTTCCAGCATGATGGAGCACCTTGCCATAAAGCAAAAGTAATAACTAAATGGCTTGGGGAAGAAAACATAAAGATTTTGGGTCCATGGCCAGGAAACTCCCCAGATCTTAATCCCACTGAGAACTTGTGGTCAATCCTCAAGAAGCGGTGGACAAGCAAAATTACAAATTCTCAAGCATTGATTATGCACAGAATGGACTGCCATCAGTCGGTTGGTCAGAAGTTGATTGACAGCATGCCAGGAGAATTGCAGAGGTCTTGAAAAAGAAGAGGTCAACACTGCAAATATTGACTTGTTGCATGAACTCAGTGTGGTGTCAATAAAGCTTTTTAATGCTTATGAAATGCTTGTAATTATATTTCCAGTATACCATAAAACATCTGACAAAAGAAACACCTAAAAACCTAGGCAGCAGACTTTGTGAAAATGTAATGTTGTGTCATTCTCAAAACTTGCTCTTCTCAAACTCAAGCTTATACCTAACCTGCAAACTCCACACAAAAAAGCCCCGGGTCAACCAGGGTTCGAACCTGGAACCATCTTGCTGTAAGTGGACAGTGCTAACCACTGCACCTCCATTCCACCCCTCATTCTTTTGACTGGTGATCAGAGGTACAGAGAGATGACTTTACCTTCATCTTGATGTTCTCAAGTAGGTCGTCCTGTCCATGTTTAAAGTAGGGGTGCTGAAACTCCACTGGACCATCTCTCTCCTGTTTGATAATGCCTGTATCAATGTGCATCACTTTGCGGAATCCATCTGCAGGATAAGTGATATATACACACACACACACACACACACACACACACACACACACACACACACACACACACACACACACAGAGGTAGACACATTAAAAAGCAGCAACAGCAAAACCCTCCTAAATTAATGTAAGCATGTTGTATTGCATATTATTGCATGTCTGTACATGCAAATGCAAACACACACGGGATTCTGCAGGTCTCTTTACAGGGCCCCCAGTATAGCCAGTCACATGATCAGAAGATGTTTTAATGTAAATGTTATCTTTATATTGTTGTAGTGGTAAAGATTGTGTTTACAATCTACACACAGCTTATGGTGGTAAGGAAACAAATGATGAAATAATTAGGCAATATTAACCGAGAGGGTGTGCTTTAACACGTCATTTGAGTATGACAGTGATGCTTGCGGACTTCGGCGCTGAAGTGCTCAAATGACGTTAAAGCACAACCTCGAGTGTAATATTGCGATTATACAACTATTACCAACAAAGTAAAATGTATAATCAAAATCTGTTCATGTTGAGGTGCAATTTGCTCTCAAAATTAAAAGGTTTTGGCGAGTGTTTTTCCCGTTTCCATGGAAATACATGGGGTCTGACTAATAACTGGAACACAATCAGTCATGTTAGTGGTCTCCTATGTGTAATGGAACCGAGTTTACCACTACAGCAAATAATCAGACCCTTAGTAACGACCTAGCAACAGAAATGATTTTCTAGTCCCAGATGAGTGAACTGAGCTGACGTTAATGCTTTATCGAGGTCTCGGAATTGGCCGAACTAAATCAATAGCCTACTGCACAAATAAATGCTTACTTTTATCAACCACGTTATAACAAAGACGCTGCATTTATTTACTCACACAGATGTAGCTTCTGCAACCGCAAACTTTTACATGAATTTTAAGTTATAGCGCCGTGTCACCGACATAGCTGATGGAGAAAGCCGAGGCGCTTTGCTCAAATGACGTTAAAGCACACCCTCGAGTGTAATCTTGTGATTATACAACTATGACTAACAAAGTAAAATGTATATGGCGGAGTAATATTTTTAGTGATGAGTAAGGCGTGCTGTCATGCTGATTTGAGCATATTCTAAATGTCTTGTGGACCAATCACATTGCTCGGTCGGAACTACTTGTTGTATAACAGGAATTTTGGTATGGTACAAAACTACAGGCTATAAATGACACAGTGTCAACAACTACTACTGCTGTTTTCATACTGGACTGAGTTACATGCACCAGTTGTTCCTTTTTTCTGGTATTACAGTATATAATCTTTTCAAATCACTTTCATCTTTGAAATGCAGTGTTTTAAACCCTAACTGAAACCAATAAAATCAGTCCTGTCAGCTCAACTATTCATACCTATAGAACAGTGGATACCACTTTACCTCAGTTCAATTAAGAATAATGTGAAAGGTATATAATTCTCTGGATTATTCAAAAACAGACATCCCAGTCTGGCCATTTCATCCATGATTGATGATTTTACATGAAAATTACTAAATCATTATCAATAAAAAATCTGGCAATAGAAAATCACATGTCCTGTGCTAGATTTTATCCATTTTGCCCAATCCTTAGCGGAATCATATGTGAGCTTGGTCTCATGCAACAGTTGAACATAAGTAATCAATTTGAACACTAGTTTAATTATATGTGATTTTACATATGTTGCCATACTGTGATGTCGGAAAATATCATATTGCCAAAATGACCAAAGTGAATCCTCCTTTAAATTAAGTCATAATTACTCCCATAGCTAACATTAAACCAGAAATTTAGCACACGACCCCTCAGCTGAGTGTACATCCTTCTACTGAAAGAAACTGATCAACAGCTGATATTTACACTACCACAGCCGCTGCCTTCTGGTTATCATAGTTACCATAGCATTAGCCGCTGCATCTATCCATATCCATTTTACACTGAATAAACCATGTTTCTGCCAAATATGTATATTATATTTAAATATAGCTTTTGAAATGTCATGAAATGGCACTTTCCTTTGTCTTATATCACAACAAACTGAATATACTTGGAATTTGGATTGTTGTCTGTATTAAACAAGCTATCTGACTGGACTATGGAAATTATTATTATTCTTTATTTTGTCCCCACAAACAATTAACTGATTAATTGGGGAAATAATCTGCATTATTAAAGCAGCTCTTAGTTGTAGCCTAGGCTCTGTTCCTGCTATTTAGCTAGGTTGAGAGGTGGATTGGTACTACGATAATCACCTGATGGACTGGCTACCTGCTCATCATTCTTACATTGAAACAAATTCTGACAGTATAGTTTTATTGGGTTATGTGTCACCACTTATCAACCTAACCTTATGGGTTATGAGTGTGGCCTTAATCAACCAGCAGACAGCAGACACTCTGGGTCACTGTAAAACCACTGCAAAGCAGTGACTCATGGCTGAATGCATGTGCCCCTTCTGCCATGAGTACAAACCAAGATGAAGTGATGAATGCAGTCTTACACATATTGAGCTGCCTGATGAAACTGGCCATGTTGTTGTGCTTGAAGAACTTGGGGAGGATCTCCTTGGCAAAGCGCTGCTCGTCCAATACAAGGAAGCTGTTGCCCTCCTGGAAACAATCAGCATCGCCATGACAGTCAAAACAGCTCCTCAGAGGGCTACATATCTTAGTTTGTCATCTAACTCTATGCCCCGAAACTGTGCACATACACTTGGCTTTGCAGCGACTCAGTGCTCAAAAATCAAAGATGATGTGATGCTGACATGACGCAGAGATTGGATCTAACTCAGGATACCAGCTAACGAACACAATGAAGGAAAATGACTGACTAAGCTAATAGCTAATGTTTGATCTCAGCTATTGCTTGCTAATCGTTACGTATGCTGAAAGTAAGTAGTTAGAAGAGATAAGTCGTTAGGTTGCATGTATATACGTGGCCTATGAATCCCTAACTCTTAACTGTTATTAGATAAATTATGGCTAACGTGAATAGCTGGCTAGTTGTCTGCTTGGCGTTAGCTTTAGGACCTGACGTGTTAACTGTGCACAGTTTTTGCGTTACCTGACTCCAGCAAATGAATTCATTCGTGTCCGCATCCTCCACCAGCGTCCACAGCTTTGTGAGGAAAGCCGGGACGTTCGAGTTGTGCTTCATTTCTTAAATGTAACTACAGATACGCCTAGACTGAAACTGCGCAGTGATACCTGTATTGTGCAGCCTGTGTGAAAAGCTGCCCGATTCTGTTGCCTTCAGGAAAACGTCAATGGTTTACAACTTCCGGTCCCAGTCAGTATGATCGTATTGGTCAAAAATGTCTTTACGTAAGATCTCTCACGTGGAGTCCCATGCAAATACAGGCAGAGGGGTTTAGCACGCTTTCTGACAGAAGTCGGAAAAATGCAGGTCAGGCATCTTCACATCTACACTCAAAAAAAAGACACAAGCATATGCAGCTTCCTGCAGAGAAACGATATAAATATATAGAGGAAGAAAACAAGCAGAATTACGGTTACACTAAAGCAACATGTTAAGATGATAGCGACGTTTCGGCTACCCAGCTGAAAAATAAATGTGCTAAGTGTACTAAAATTTTGCATACTTGTGTGTACTTGAAGCCACACTAATCATCACTATACTTCAAGTGTGTTTATGACAGTTAACTTGAAGCATGCTATTTGGAACAACTAATTTGTATCAACATATTTTAATTGTAATTAAATTGTAGAAAAGCTCAACTTAAGTGTATTAGTGTACTTTTATGTGCTAGGTGGAACAACTTAAAGTATATTGTATACTTTAAGTATATGACTTTATATGTACTAATATACAGTTAGGCCCAAAAATATTTGGACAAAGATAGTGTTATTATTTTAGCTGTTTAATAAAACATATTCAGGATACAATTATATAATCAATATGGGCTTAAAGTGCAAGACTCTCAGCTGTACTTGAGAGTATTCACATCCAAATTGGAGCAAGGTTTAGGAATTACAGTTTTAATACGTAGCTTCTTTTCAAGTGCACCAAAGTAATTGGACAATTGACTCCAGAAGGTTGCAAAAAATAACAAGGCTGCATGGGCTCTTCCCCTGCTAACCTGTCATCAGTTAAGCAGTTAAAAGGTCTGGAGTTGGGATTCCAGGTGTGGCATTTGCATTTGCTGCTGTGAACACACAACATGCGGGTCAAAGGGAGCTCTCAATGGAGGTGAAAGCTGAGACCATCCTGAGGCTGAAAGAAGAAATCCATCAGAGAGATAGCAGAAAATGTTAGGAGGCCAAATCAAGTTTGGTAAGACCCTGAGAAAAAAAAGAGTGCACTGGTGAGCTTGGGAATCAAAAGGCCTGGACGCTCCACGAAGACAACAGTGGTAGATGATCTAGAATCCTTCCATGGTGAAGAAAAACCTTTCACAACATCCATCAAGTGAAGAACATCGTGAAGTAGGTGTATCAGTATCTAAGGTTCACCATAAAGAGAAGACTTCATGAGAGTAAATACAAAGATTCACCACAAGGTGCAAACCATTAACTCAGCCTCAAAAATAGAAAGGCCGGAATTGACTTTGCCAAAAACACCTGAAGAAGCCAGCCTAGTTCTGAACAGCATTCTTGGCCAGATGGAGACCAAGATCAATCTGTACCAGAATGATGGAAGAAGAAAGTTTGAGAAGAATTGAACAGCTCATGATCCGTGCTACCACCACATCTTCTTGTAAAACATGGTGGAGGCAGTGTGGATGGCATGGGCACATATTTCCAATGCACTGGGTCACTTGTGTTTGATGATGTGACAAAGACAGAAGCAGTCGGATGAATTCTGAAGTGTATAGGATATACTTTCTGCTCAGATTCAGCCAAATGCAGCAAAGTTGATTGGACGCGCTCAGCACAGATGGACAATGATCCAAAACATACTGCAAAAGCAACCCAGGAGTTTTTAAAGCAGAAGTGAATACCTGCAATGGCCGAGTCAATCACCAGATCTTCAACCCACTGAGCATGCATTTCACTTGCTCAATACAAAACTTAAGGCAGAAAGACCTCAACCAACAACCAGTTAGCTGCAGTAAAGGCCTGGCAAAGCATCACAAAGGAGGAAACCCAGCTGCTTGGTGATGTCCATGGGTTCCAGACTTCAGGCAGTCATTGCCTGCAAAGGATTCTCAACAAAATATTGAAAAGTAACATTTACTTAGGTTGTAGTTTTATTTGTCCAATTACTTTTAAGTTCTGAAATGAGGATCGCTTGTAAGGTAAATAGCTACAATTCCTACACGCTTAATCATATATTTTTGTTCAACCCTTGAATTAAACTCTTAAAGTCTGTAATTCTCAATTCCATTGTAGTTGTTTCATTTCAAATCCAATGTAGGCATGCAGAGCCCAACCATGAAGATTGTGTCACTGTCCAAATATTTTTTGGGCCTAACTGTATGCTTAATTAGTCAAATTAAAGTGTACTTTGTTGTATTATAAAGTGCATTAAAAAATATTTGTTAGTGTCTTAAAAATATATAACCTTTATACTTTAATATATTTCATTGTGGCACAATATGCTTATTAAAATGTTGGTTTATCTAATTACTAAAAGCATACTTTGCAGTTAATAGTCAATATACTTTATCATCACTACTTACATACTACTTTCTACCTTGCACATTCTTGCAAATATATTACCAGTATACTAAAGGCTGAAAGACTTGTGGGACTAAGAATCCATGCAGGTGAAAAATATACTTTAATGTATATTTGAACCATATTCAAATTATAGTACTCTTACAAATGTCTCTAATCTCTAAAATGTATAAAACATTTACATATGTATTTTAACCATTTTCATTATAAAACTTACAACATATTTTTCAAATATTGGTATTTTAGCACACTTTGTAGAAATAGGTCAATTTCAGGCAGCAGACCTAAACATTACACACACATACACTTTTTACTGAGGAATACTGAACTGAACAATGAAAAACGACATTCCATTATTGCACCCCTAACCCTCCCACAGAAACACACACACCACACATTATGTTCTCTTTTTTTGGCTGAACCACTCATATTGTTACACCTCTTCGCCTGATGGCCGTATGCCACATCAGAGACACTTGTTTATGGGAAACCTGACGAACAGCGCCTGTTAACCTAATAGACAAGAGATACTCAAGTCACGCAGCATATTCATAGTATTTTTGAAGGTACATCAGGAAACTCTGAGAAATTGTATCAGTATGATATACTAATATTGCTACCAGTACATAATCCAACATGTATTTAATAATTACTGGTTGTCTGTTTCATGTGATCTAGCTGCTATAGAAATCACAGAAGCTTTTAAATAGACTACATGTAACTCAAAACAATTACACACCTGTAATAGCCTGCACTTTGACAACATCCAGTTGTGTAAAGCTTGGGCGGCGTCCCTCCCAGACTTTCCAGCTATGGTGGACTGTGCAAGGCCCTCCTTTGTGAATACCAGGACAGCCAGCTCCCGCGCGAAAATGGTCATGCGAGATCTATTCAGCCGCAGGAAGGCCCTCTTGAACTGTCACTGTGCTGCCTGCCAAGGGTGCGTATGCAAGAGAAAGAGAGGACAAATTAGACAGATTATCTCTAAATTCTTACTTATGAGGAATGAAATAACAATGTGCTGAATTCACTAGTACATATAAACCAGGGCTCAGACTGCCCCTAAAATTTGCGACAGTGCAAGTAAATTTATCTACTCACAGACAAAGCGTAATTGTGCAAATTTGCAGATTTTTAAATTATCATTGTAACAGAGTTTCCTGGGTAAGCTTAACTGGATGTGTTTAATAAAACAACAAATGGACAGGAAGTTGAGGTAACATGTTCAGCACGGTCCAGCGCAAACTACCTCTTTAATCAGAGCAACAACAGCAACGGGTTACGCGGAACTCACAACCCAGCCCCACGGCAACCTGGAGGGACACCATACTCACATACAGGAAGACATGGCTAAGACAAACAGTATTAATAAAATATTTTTGTTGCTGACAAACTTCTGCTTCAGTTCGAAACATAATTTAATGTGAATCTAAAATAGTTTCTACTAATTGTCAGCACATTTTCGCAATACAGTGCAAATGAGAGGAAATGTAATATTTACTTTGCAAGTAGATATGCGTGTACCAAATTTTTCTGCTTTCTGTGCCCTGTAAAATTCTTGTACAGCCACTGTGCCCTAGTAAAAAAGGTTGTCTGAGCCCTGTAAACCACTAGAGTGCTAGACCTGTGGTGTTGAGGTTCCACTGACAGCAAAAGATAATTCATAAGATTGATTTTCGAAACATGTAACCTGTTAAATCCCATCACTATATTGCTGACCTAATTACCAACACAGGATGATGCTGCCAAAATATCGTGTCCATAGTGCAAATAGGATACTTTGTGAACAGAACTGTCAAGTAATGAATACATACGCTCATCCCCAATTATAACATTAAATTACTTCAATTTCACTGTCCACACTAGAGGATGACATTGCAAATGAAGGGGTCCCTCCGAATGAGGACCCAATGTTTGGACACACTCCACACACTCTCTACTAATTTAATCATTTCCGGCAGGTCTGCGAATGTAACAATAAGTGGGAAAACACGGTTTGTTAGTTAAAGTAATGGTACTTTAAGTTCAGTACAGGAGAATAATGGAATATACTGTGTTCTGATATGTCAACCCCTCTAATTCCAATCTGAACAACACCAACTATATAATATTGATATGATTTATCTATCTAGGTGCTATGCCGTGGATCAGTATTATCATCCGTCAGCTTCTTCAAGGTGAATGAAATACCAGGCAGAAAGGAGAAAAAAAGAGATTAGAATCACATTAAACATCATTAAGGTACTAGATACTTACAGAACCTGATGTGAGGAATCATGGAGGAAATAGGTCAGATATATGTGTTCACTTTGTATGTTATAGATCGTGATTATTTTATGTTGTTTTTCTGGATCCCACAACAGACAGACAGTAAAGTTTGTCCAGCTGTCATGCTGGAGGATTGATCTGTGAATGACAACTGACAGCTGTGATCCCATCCTGTGCACACTTAGCAGGTCAATTAATTATGATTGTAATTATAATAAATGTTGTTCTAAAGGTTCTATATAAATAAAGTTTTTATTATTATTAGCCCTTATTTGTTATTAGTGACACATTTTTAGACACACACGCAGTGCATGCGCATACTTTTACTTCTATATATACACTTTATTTCTCAAGGAAATACTGTATGTTTGAAGACACTTCTTCTAATCCACACTCACTGCAGGGACAAAACATTAATAAAAGGCGCTTGAAATGATTATATTGTTGGAATATATTTTTAAAAAGTAAATGAAATAAATTGAGTGCTTAGTTGGCATGCACAGGACAGCCAGAAAGAGTTTATTTGTGGAACAATGACATGTAACAATTGTGAGATAAAAGTTTTCCATGCAGCTGGGTGTAAGATCTCGACCTTTGCTCTGACCTATTCATTCAATATGATATAATTTTATCATAATAATATAATATCTAATATAAATGTATTTATATTCTCTGGCTGAGGAGAAACCCAACTCTTCATCTGAGGCATGGTCCGAAAAAAAAATGAAAAGAGAAAATAGTTGTGAAAAGCAATAACAGAGAAAGAATTTGTGTCTCAGAATACACAACAGCTAGGAAAGAAGTATGATTTACAAATGTCATGCTGCCAGGACTCTCTATGTATGTATGCCACTCAGAACTGGGACTGATGCCAGGGGTAAAGCACACGCCTTGCTGCCTTGTTAATCTTTGCTCGCTTTCCTGAAGAAAACATTTATATATAAAAGTAGGAAAATGATTAGTCATATCCGAAAAATTGAGTTGCAGTAGAGATTACAATATTTAATTTAGAAAAGATGATCAAGAAGTTGATGTTGGTATTAACTAATGAGTTTTTTAAAAAACTAAAATGGACAAACTACCATAATAATTAACATAAAGAAACATGCATGATAGATGTTAGATTCACAGGACTAAAAGATTCTATCAAATTTTCAAATCAAGACCCGTTAGTGAAGTATCTGCTGACACCACAGTTTTTGTGTTGTAAACATTGTAGCCACCTTGCCACAGAAAAAAAGTATGCCTTACCCCATGAACATATTGTGGAGATTCATCCTCAGAACTGCAGTGGTCATCTTGTGTGTCCACAATTTCTTCTGAGACAGGGAAGTCTTTAGGTTTTGTAGTGATGCCTTTTTGCTTATTGTATTAGATTGTTAATTTCTGCTCGGGTGTTGCTTCAGTGCATCCTAATACTGGCAGGTGTAAAATAGCTATCTCAGTACTTGAAAAATATTTTAAAATAGCATATAGATATATAGATTTTGGCGCCCCTACAGAGAGCTTTGTGTAATCAGGTTCACATTTACGTCTTCTGATTCAATCTTCCACACCAGTCTCACCACTCCTCAGATATAGCTTATTTGGTGTCTCTGTATGTAAAATGCATTAACAGTAGTTGAATCTATAGGCCTACCTCTGGCAGCTACAACAGCAAAATGATGCTACATTGTGATGTTTCAGTATTATTCATCTAATGTTTTCATATAACAATATATCAGTCAGAGGAGCAAGCAAATCAGCATATTTACTTTGATAGTTTAGCCACATTTACTGCAAATAATTATGCACTTTAACTTCAGTGGTATTTTAATGCGCGATTTGTAATGCAGTATTTTAGCATTGCTTTACTGTTTTACTAGGTAAATGATTTGAATTTTGTCAAGACCTCTACCAGGTAAAGGAAAGCACCTGGATGTGTAGTTAGCGTAGACTATTGGAGCTAGCAGTCAGCCAGCGCTTATGAATGTTGCGTGCACTCACCCGCACGGCAATTTTGTTTTCACTAAGTCGGCCTCACACGGCCTCTTTTCATGTTATTATTCTGCTTTCTCCTCGGCCCATATGTCCTTACCGAGAAGGAACAAATTCTTCAGACACGTAGTTCTTGTAGGAATCTGATATAACGAGAAGAGTAAGAAAAACAAGTTTAGCTAAGACATTCTTCCTAACAACGACAAATTAAAACAGTTAGTGCTGCTAATAGCTGGAAATAGCGTTGGGAAAATAATAGGTATCTCCATACTTGCCTCCAAATAACAGGACCTTAGTAGCCACCGCCTTCTTGGTTCTTTTCTCGTGGGCCATTTACTGATCCAGTTCGCTGCCCCTGCTGGGTCCGGCTGATGCCACTTGGGTGAACTGGTAGCTACCACTAATGAACAACGACTTTCCATCTCCAGTGTTTTATAGGTAGGATATATAATTTGAATGACATATTGTTTCCTCCTAACCGACAGCCCATCCTAACCTGCTACAACCTTGCTTTTACGTGAGTGACGTCGCTTTCAGATGGATGTGCAACGGATGAGAACGTCCGTAGCTCCTGATTGGCTGAAAGTGAAAAACGAAACTGATGCACTTCATTGGTCAGAGATTCGGCGCCGATCTATTTTTATTTTTAAAAATACGAATTTTATAGATGTTTTATACAATCTGTTATAATACAGTTACTATACCAAATCATCATGCCAGCAAAACGAAAATTGAAGAGACATTTGAATTCTGACGAGACTCAACCAGAGACGCCAAGAACAACAAAATACAGAAGACTTCAACCAAACCAGTTAAGTTAAAATTCAATTGGTGAAATGCTGTGGGCTACATGGGCGAGGCTAGCCCTCCCCCCCTTTTTTTAAATGAATTGTTATTTATTCCCAGATTTATATATTTGTTTTTTTTTTTTTTTCAGTTGTGTCTGACTATCAAACTAGACAATAAAAGAAAGTTAAAATGTTTTCTTTGCTGTATCTATTCATGTTTTACAGAGGATTTAACCTTGAACCAGGCTTTGGTAACAATAATACTCAAGCACATCACATCACAAAAAAGAAAACTGGATTTGGAGTTAGTTGAACTACTGTTAAAATGATAAAGTGATGGTCAGGTATTGAAGTAAGTTTTCAAAGATCTGCGCTGCCTTTTCCAGTCAGTTTTCCAAAATATGGCTTCTTCTCTCACAAAATGCTGAATGATTATCCAAAGTTATTTTTCAATAGACATATTTTTTGTTTTTGTGTGAAAAAAGGGTGGGTGGTGGCAGTGGGGCTCATTGGGTGCTCAGCACCCCTTGACCGTAGAATCGCCGACAGACCCCATACACTCTTTAAAGACTTTAAAAAATATATGCGTGATATCTTCTGACTTTTACTGTGACATCTGCAGGAAAAATAGGATAAACTACCAACATTTTTTGATGCTTGCCACAAAACCACACAATATTTATCTTTTTGGTAGCCTATATTATAATATCCCAGCTATAAGATCAGCCTATCTGATGGTTAACATAGTTCTAAAAGACAATATTACTCCAGTATTATATCTCTTCATCTCCTAAAAATGTTTGCCCAGTCCACTATAAGTCATCAAGGGTAATCATACATCAACACTATGCTAGCTAGTGGATAAAGCACTCGCTGTGTTCAGGTTTCCTATTATCTGTTTTACATTGTATCCACAGAAACAGAGAAATTGTTCTACAAGCAGATTTCTCTGTACATCTTCAGTTCCAAGAACATCCTTTACAGAAGACAAGCTATTGAAAAGGTAAGTTCAGGAGAAAGAAATGTTATCTAGTAAATGTATTTTTATATCCCGATGATCAACCATACGTTTTAGACCACAGAAGCTGCACTTAATTGCTCTACATTTGTCTCAGATTAGTCTTGCAGATCATAGTAATGCAGATACTTACCAAGAAGTGGATAGAGAGAGACAGGGGGACAGAGAGGAAGATGATGGAAGTGGACATGATGACAGTGAGGAAGATGGAGAAGTGGACATGACTACAGAGAGGAAGACGATGAAGTGGACAAGAGGACAGAGAGGAAGATGACGCACGACAAGAGGACAGAGAGCAAGACGGAGAAGGACACGACGACAGAGAGCAAGAGGACGCAAGGGACAAGAACACAGAGCAGAAGAGAGAGCTAAGCTGGAAATCAAGATTCAAACCAATTGGTACTACCATTTAATTATAGATTATCTGTATATTGTTCTTTACATTACATGTATGAGACATCTCTTATTAGGACAATACTGTCATTATAATTTTGGCTTATGTGTCCTATTGTGTTTTAGGTATGAATGTGAGCAATCTTGTCCTGTAATACAGAAACACCATGATGATTTATCCTGTATACCCCTGGTGCTCCCATCACAAAAGGATAGAGTCTGCTCTTACTCATGTCATATGTACTAAGGCACAATTTGACAGGGAGTAGCTCTCTTCAGGATCTTCTTACAACAAGCTTAATGAACATTTCTGGCTTGGTGCTAGCAACCCTATATCTTTTTTTCATAAAGCGATATGTTTGCCCACGTGCTCCCATTTTTATTGTATCAACTGTGAAAGCTATATGGGACCCAGAGAGACAGCTCCAAAAATTGTTCTTCTTGTAATGCTGAATTTGGACATTGAGAGAAACTTAAGGTTGGTCTTACTTTCTTGTACTTAGTCTATCAACCCAAATTGTGGACATTATGGAAAACTCTGGATACATTTAAATGGAAGAGAATCAATTCCAGGCATTGTTTCAGATATTGTGTGGGGCTGAACACAAAAAACTCAAGCAGAGTGGACAAATAGGGCTGATGACATATCAGTTCTGTGAATTGTGATGGAATTCCAGTTTTCAACAGTAATAATTTTCAGATATGGCCAATTCAGTGTCAAGTCATAGAGCTGTCACCAAAAGATCGCTGTCAACATATGTATAATACCATGCTTATGGTTTGGTAAAAGTGTCGAATATATGACATTTTTAACTGCTTTTTGTGGCAGAGTTCATGAACTGGAACAGACTGGAATTAAATGGATGGACTCTGAAACGAGAGCATACAAGCAAAGTTCATTTACTCCCTGTGCTCCCTCAGATTCAGTTGCCCGCCTCCTGAGAAACACAAAACAGTTCAATGGCAACATGGTGTGACTTGCCCCTCACAGTGGTGGTGATCCCTATGTCTGGGAAACCCCAGAACCACCTTTAAGGACAGAGATGGATCATTTTCGCATGCTATGCTGGCAACACCTGTTAATCCAGTAATGGGTGTGAAAGGCCCATCCCCTTTGATGGAACTTCTGAGCGCCCAAGATGATCACTGGATTCATTCCTGAGTACCAACACAGTGTCTGCCTGGGGCGTCACTAAACAGATTACATCTCTGTGGCTAGACAGTAAGTACCATAATGAAGACTGGTACTAAAGGTAAGGTCAATGATATAGACCAGGAATTGTTGGCCATTAACCCACCTGTGGAGGTCACAAGGGCACCAAGATCAGTGAAGGACAGAAAATTCTGAAAAGCATCTGAGTGGAGGTCATTTGTTGTTTTATGCATTGCCTGTTTTGAATGGGATCTGGAAAAGAAGTATTGGAATCATCTTTTTATTAGTTTTGCAGCACACACTCTTCTTCAGGATGTCACAAAGTGAGATGTGGATGTGTGTGAACAAGCTCATGTGAAGTTTCAGTTAATCTCTTTGAGAAACTTTATGTGCTGCAAATGCTTCTTTTAATGCATTTATTAATGCACTTGGCAGCAAGCGCTAACTGGGGACCACTGTGGGCAACATCCACGCTTCCATTTGAATCATTTAATGGGACTTGCTAGGTTTTTCAGTGAACAACACACATGTGCCAACACAAATAGTGAACAGATTTCTTCGTGGAGGGGTCTCAGCAAAAGTAGGGACCAATGGCAAATGCTAATGATGCATAAAGACATTATTTGACAAACTTCAAAGTACTTCTAGCTTAAGAAAGAAATCAAAGGAGTTTCATATCGTCGAGGTTTTGGTTGCCCAAAGAAAGGCAGTGAGTATATCTGTGTTGCAGAGATGGCTAATGAAAGTCTATAGAGGACAGTTCATTCAGGCTTATTTTATGACCGTCATTTGTAGCAGTGTGGTTTATCATCTATATAACAACACAACTCTTAAAGAAATAATTCAGTTGTACAGTTGGGATGATGGAACACTTCTGTAGTTATGACCCCGATGGCCTTTTACATCTGATAATGGGGCCTCATCCACATCTACCAATTCTGTATTTTAGTAAAAGAGCTTGCCAAGAGTGGAGTAAAAGGTTTGTAGAGATGCTCAGTTAAACTTTTTGATCTGGTGGCCAATTTTCTCAATTGGTCTTGTTTGGTAGCCCTCTGCTTTGAATCCATTAAAACATTACTAATGAAATGTCTCTTTGGAACACTTCAGACAACTGTAATGTGTTAACACAGCAAGAGTGAACTTGAGCACTGCACCAACTTTAAACCACTGCTTTTCAGCAGAACACCGCATTTTTGTGCGCCTTGAAGTGGAACATTTAGTGTTTGTTTAATGTGGTTTTTGTGTAGATGTATTGTATCATATTTCACCTATTAAACATTATATAACAATCCGTAATAATTGGCATCTGTGTACTTTACATTGCACAAATGTATAATAGTTTAAGTGCATTGTAGTAATACTATTGAACACAACAAAAGAATGGTCCTGAAGCATGTTTAAATAATCATCACATACAATTAGATTCAAATGTAACTTAAAATGCACTCCAAACTTAATATTATAGTGTGTTGATATTAAATGTATACTTTAAAATATGCTTCATGTTACAATGACACTTTTGAGCATACATTTTAAATATATCAAAAATATGTAAAACAAATTTCAAATAAGTACACTTACAATATTACTACAATCCTTCACTTAAAGTATATTTTTGTATGGGCTATTTCTATAAAGTGTAACAGTGTCATTATTTTAAAAGTATGTTAAAAGTAAGACATGAAAGCATGTTAGTATACTTTTGATATATTTACAAAAGCATAATTTAGGTAAGTACATTTCAATAGTATATTGAAAATATGAATATACTTGAAATACAATAAAGTAATTTTTTTTCAGCATGTATACATGCTGAAACAAACTTTAATGACGTCATAGAAGTACATTACGAACAGTTACACCTTCATATTATGTTGAATATGTTTATACATGTGCATTATAATTAGCGTGCATCCCCTTAAAGCTCACTTCAATTCGGAACTGCAAAACATATCTGTCTATCAGTCTACCTAAAGCACGTGGTATTCAGAAATGCAGACATTTGAAACATGACAATGAGCTTTTGTTTGTTTGCTTTGTTTGTTTTGTTTTGTTTTTTTCCTCACATTTCTGTTGCTCGATGTTATATTTCTGGAGTAGGTGAGGTTGCATGACGGAAATTTAGCAGACCACCACCCAATGTAAAGTTTATGCCACAGCTGCCCTAAATTAACAGCACTGGTAATTACCAAAATCATTTTATGTTTCTGTAATGGTTACACACCAGTATGTAGAAGCTCTTTTAACTGAAATGATATTTAATGCTAAACATAATTATTACTGTTATCCATGAATTTTAAAATTTTCTGTTTTACAAAACAGAAAAAATAGTAAAGCACATTATCATTTCTGATTACATGTCAAATTATAGTTATTTACTTGCATTCCTGAACAGAAAAAAATGTTTTAGTGGTTGGAATGTTATTTGATTAATGAGTGTGGAGTGGAGAGAAGGTAATTATGTCAGCCCATAGAGGAAAGGAAAAACAGGATGCAGAAGAATAAACTTCCAGTTGTAACTTTTGATATATTAATAAAACATAGAAAAATAAGTATAAATTCTGTTATGTACCGTTAATGTTTTATTTCCCAGTGTATATCTTTCTTTAATCACTATAACAACCTATATATTAAATGGAGATGCTATAATACACAATATGAGCTTATTTTTAAGACACTACACTCAGCATATACCCATCCTGCCACTTTGGCCATGGCTTTCCATGTACACTGTTCCCATCTTACATTCTGAATTTTGTGCTAACTGGCCTGTGGGCATCTACTTGTTCTTTAAATGCCATGATTAGTGCTTCTGTGTTGTCGCTCTTTTCCAGCCTTTTTCCAGCCAGTGGTAATTTTGATATCAGCCACTTCTTCTGTCCACAAAATGCTTGTCCTGCCACGCATCATTTCTGCTGCCTGTTGTATTCACTCAGCTCATCTCAAATACCTCCTGATGTACTCGATCTTTGTTGTTTCATCCCGAATGGTTCTGACAGTCACTAGTCCTCGTACGCCTCCCTCATTCCACTTAGTAGTCCCAGGGTAAAGCAAGCCACCACAACCCTTCATAGATTGTGAGGAGCGCCTTGATGTCAGTGGTCAAGCATTCTCCTTTGGCCAGTATAGTGATATACCAGCAGAGTATCTGATGACTGCAGGGCATATGTGTTGGTGGCTGGGACATTGTTCTTCCCATTGAGCAGACTTTAAGGACCTGTCTTGCTATGTAGGTATTTATTGTGCCTGTCCTCCTTGTGGTCTCTCATGATTTCTAGTTGCCTGTAGGATCCCATGGTATCTGCAATATTGCCCTCTGAAGTTCAACCTCATTTCTGATCATCTTCTCCTTGATACCATCCAACGGCACTTATCTAGTCCAAATGACGCATGTTGTTGCTGTAGAGCCTGGTGATCTGTCAGATTGGTTAGTGAGTCAATATCTGCTCATTCCTGCATAGCTTGATGTCATCTGTGTAGAGGAGGTGACTCATGGTTGCTTCACTTTGAAACTGGTTTCTGTAGCCATTATTTTTGGATGATCTGGCTGGAGGGGGTTCAGGGTTCACCCATTGGAGACTTGATAAAGATCTTAGTGTCCTGTGGACGCTGTACATTTCCCGAGCATTCCACCATCCATGTGTGCGTGGCTTTTAGTCGTATCGCTCTTTAGTAAACCAGGCGGTGCACAGATTGATCTGCCTGGTCTTGCAGTCTTGACTGACTGCTCCATCGACCGCTATTTGGTGCTTGCCCTGGGTATTACTACCGCCACTTATCTTAGCTGCTATGATGCTCGACAGGAGCCCATATGTGCAGAGGCAGGTTATTACAGATAGTTATAGATTGGGATCACTCCTCTGAGGATCCTTCATAACCGTCATTCTTTGGTTAACTGTTCTGGTGGTCCCATCCACTCCAGCAGTTGGTTCACACTTTTTCTTGGATGTCTATTTATGTACATCATTTCTGTTTGCAAAGATCAAATACATTATTGTCTCCTTTTTTTTTTTTTTGTTGTGTTTTATGGAATGCATAGTTTCACATGTGGCCCAGATGACCTTGGAATGTGGTCTGAGTAATCATATCATTGCACATCCCCTCAATACATCTTGGGTGCATTCATTCACAGCTTCTCCTCTCTGTCCCTCTCCCTCTCTCTCTCTCCCTGTCCTATTATTCTTATTATTGTCACATATTACAATTTACAAATATCACTATTATTATTATAGTTATAACAACCAGTCTGGATAAGTTTGAACACAACAGTGCATATACAGCTGTCCCTGGTCTCTCTTCTCCCTCTCCCAACCAATCAAGGCAGATGGCCTCCACCCTGAGCACCGCTTAGTCAGGAGGTTTCTTCCTTACACTTCCACTGGGTCACCAAGCGCTTGTTTCGTGGCGGAAACTGTTGGGTTTTCTTTTAATAATGTAAGGTCTTGGCCTCATTTCCAAAGTGCCTGAGATAATGTATGTTGTGATTTGAAACAATTAAAACAAATGGAATTTAATTAATGATGGTCATGTTTAAGATGCTCTATGTCAAGTCCTCATTGGTTGGCACACCAGAGTTTATGAGGCTTTAATCATCTTACAAATATTTCTAAAATAATGTTATCCTTTGGCTACCTGGATGGAATCCTCGATTCATCGCAGATCTTGACTGCTGTCCACTAAACCAATGTAAGCGTTGAAGTACTGCTGCAGGCAGTCTGTCTACTTTACTATTTTTTAACAGTTCAAGTTCGCTATTAGTACAACTAAACATGTCAACCTTATTCCAGCAGTTTAGCCTCTACTAAACATGTCAGTTTGTACTTCATGATGACTACTAATCTTAGTACTGAAATATTCAGGAGGCTCAAATGTGGAGTATCAGGTTTTTTCCTAAATGATGACTTTAAAATGATGGTTGATATGTGGGTACATATTAGGTGGTAGAATTTAAGAAGTTTTCAATGATTTATGAGATACATTAAATGTTGGGGACGTGTGTACTTGATGGCAAGTTCAACAGAGAAATTAGCTGAATCTAAGTGTCTCTCTCCTCTGACGGTACTCAAGCAAAATTCTGTGCCAGAGGGAATGCAGTGAACTCTGAAATACTGGTTGCGCTACACTATCTGGGTTTGTCATCAGTCTATATGTGGGCTCACACCAATCAGCCACAACATTAAAACCACTTGCATAATATTGTGAAGGTCCCCCTTGTGCTGCTAAATAGCTCTGACCCGCTGGGACATGGACAAGATCTCTGAGGCGGGTCCTGTGTGTCTGTGAGAGCGGCTTGAGAAGTTTTAGATATTGTCTTGTTGGGCAGGCTGCTGTCATACAGAGCATGTTTACTAAGTGGGTGTGTGTTGGTCTTCAACAATGTTAATTTTTGTGGCACGGGTCAGCACATCCAGGATGAATGTCACCCTAAGGTTTCCCCAGCAGATTATTCACTTCACCTGTCAGTGGTTTTTAACGCTAGGTGATCTGTGTATGTGAGTAAACGCTTAGGCGGTGAAAAACTTATATCAGCCATTCAGAAACCTCATTCACATCTGCTAAATAAAACCAAAGAGGGAGACTGGTTTGGATTATCAGTAGAGGCAGATCCTGTTGAATTTGAAGGAACCAGTAAGTGGCTGGGCCATCACTGCTGAATGAAGTTGACAAGTATTGGGCTAATTGGATTGAGAGTAACATTACATCAAAGATGTCACCTGCTCCTTTTAAAATGGCTGTAATGAGACATTCTTTTCACCGACAAAGGGGAGATTATAGGAGGAGCAGGAATCAGAGGCATTACAGCCACCCAGGTGACACATACAAGGAGGTTTCCATTCCATACTGCACAAGACAGATCATCCTAATAGTCCTTTATAGTGTAGACAGGGTTGTACCTCTTTGTAGAATTTACCCCAGTTAATTTGTATAGTACATAACAACAAAGTGATGCAAGCTTTAGGAGAATTTAAACAAAGTTTAAATGTTTTCTGCTTATATGGGTACTTGATCAGAAACCACAGTTCACAATATAAAAAGATGAAAGATAACATTCTCATTGCTTATACAATTAGACCTATTATACTGTGAGATGCATTCATATGACACTATTGTCTCTTTAAACTCTGAAGCATGTATACAGTTAAGATGTAGTTAGGTTTAGGTAATTAAAAATTTGGGTCAATGTTAGGGGAAACATTGTGCTAAGAAACCAACATTGATTGTCTGTAAATGACTTAATGCAATAAGCAGTCTCCAGTCAACGTCCACCTCCACTTTCTTCCTCATGATTTTACATATGTGAATCACCCCACTACTACCTTTTTGCTCCTGAAAGATAACACCACACAGCCACTGAGGTCCTTGTCAGGAACTATAAATCAATGTAAGTCATTTTAGGCATCCAAAATTCAGCATTGATGGAAGACAGTTGAAATACAAATTACTATGCTAGGCTACACTGTATGTACTGTATGTTATATAGTATTGTTGTCCTGTGATAGCTTAAGACCTCTAATTTAGATGATTTTCATTATCATTATCCATGGCTGACAGATATGTATGACCCCTGATCTTCTGGAAATCCTTTCAAACCCTCTGAATTTAATTATAGCACAGCTGGAGTTGGAGCAAACCTAAAGAACTACACCCTTGTAACTCCGTAGGCTGCAGGGGCTTAGCTCACTTAGTCCTTAATATTTTAAGGTGTGTGTGGGATGACGATGGGGCAACATGGGGGGATAGGGTTAATGGCTGGGGCTACCCTCCCTTGAAAGTCTTGGCCTGGCCTCTGCATGGTCACATATCCCATAATTAGCAGGCTTAGACTTGTCATTATTTATGTAGAAACGGCAGGCTATACACCATAGCTGCTCACATGCCTTGACACTTAACACTTCCAAACAAATACAACTCAGTAAATGAGACTGTTCCCAAATACATAGCAAATGAAAGGTCTTGTAGAACCGCTTTTTATAACAGTAGGAGCTGTGGTGTGTGGATAACCACATTCTTTATATTCTACCAAACACACTATAATAATCTTGACACAGTGTTCTTAGTGTTCTCAGTAGACACTGACACCATAAGTTTTCATCTGTGTCTGCTCCTCAAATTGTTTTAATTTGATACATCAAGCTTACTGTTAAATTACAGAACTGTGCAAAAGTTTTAAAATTAAAAGTAAGGTGAGATGTCAAAAATAACCGATTAATTTTTACTCATCAATTAACTGACAAAGTGCAGCAAGCAGAAAAAAAACTAAATCAGTATTTCCTGTAACACCCCCTACCCTCTCCCCCACTGCCTTTATTGGTTTGAAGTTCTCCCCATTACACCTGTACCCTAGATAGTTTGTTCCAGAATCTTGAGAGGTTGCCTCAGTTCCTCTGTGGATTCAGGCTGTCTCAGTGTCTTCGTCTCTTCATGTAATCCCAGACTGATCCAGTGATGTTGAGATCAGGGCTCTGTGGGGGTCAGATCATCTACTGCAGGACTCCTTGTTTTCCTTGTCTCTGGAGGATAGCCTTTATGATGCTGTGTGTTTGGACTCTGTCCTGCTGACACCTCCTGATGGCAATCAATATGAAGGATAAGTGTAAAAACATTTAAGGTGCCTAAAACTGGTTACACAGTACTGTATATATGATTGATTGTTCACTATCTACACAATTTCCTATTATCACTGTGGACTTGGAAGATGACTTATATAGTTGGATAGACAGGAGTCTATTCAGTCATTGTGGCTACGAAAACAACATAAATGGAGTAACACATTACCAATACAGATACAATGCGAGGCCAGGTATACAACTAGAACCTTAATATATATTGTGGTCTGTGGTCAATGGTTGCGATTGATCTGTGTATCAGTGTCTAATTGCTCGATTCAGGCACTGATATGAGCATTTCTGTTTAACATGCAAATGGATGAATGACTTGTCTTTACAGTGAAATACACTTTACAGTGAAAAACAAGTATGTTTTTTGTATATCTTTGAGGACAAATTATTGTATGCTTGAAAACAGTATAAAACATAAACCTCCCTTTCTTTCACCTTTAACGCCTATGTTTCCTGGCCCCTGCATTTTCGCGGAACTTTCCATAACTTCCTTGTCATTCACAACCTGCTCACCAGATGCCTCAGAACCCTTTGCCAGTTTCCTGATCCTGCCCCTCCTGGCACACTTGTTCCTCAATCCCTTTTTAAGCCCCAGCATGGTTGCTGTAGCTTATATATATCAGTCACTTTCGCCTCTCCGCCATACCTTCAGTGTTGCTTGCTGGCATTGTGCCACTGTGAGAGGAACTTGGGAATGCTTTTTGACCTGTGGACAGTTGGTGCTTGGGCAATTGACTGGGCGCTTAGGCACAGTTTTCACTCATTAGTGACTTATGTACCACATACACTGCCTGGCCAAAAAAGTCACCACCTGAATTTAATCTGCTAAATAGGTAAGATAATTTATTGGATAATTACTGCATGGGCGATTATCTTCAGCTGGCAATGTTATTTAACCTCAACTGATGCAATGAGTAGCTTCTCACTTTTAAACAACTATGTCGTAAAGACACATCCTGTGGTCGTGGAAAGATGTTAGTCTGTTTTATAATGGGTCATGCATCAAGCAGAAAACATCTAAGGAGATTGCAAACTACTAAAATTAAGGTTAAGAACTGTCCAACACATTATTAAAAACTGAAGGATAGTGGGAACCATCGCCTCGAGAAGAAATGTGAATGAAAGAAACTTAGTTGATCGTGACTGGAAGCATCATTTAAACATTTGCAGGAAATCAAATCAGAGAAAAACAACAGTAGAAACTCAGGGCTATGTTTAATAGTGAAAGTAACAATGTGAAGGAACTCAGGATTGGACCGAAACAGCGATAGCCTGAAGAAAACCAGTAATCAGTGAGGCTAATCAGAAAAAGGCTCCAATTTGCTAGGAGCATGAAGATTGGACTTGGAGCAATGGAAGACTGTGTCTGGATGAGTCCAGATTTACCCTGTTCCAGAGTGATGGGCACATCGTGGGTAAGAAGAGGCAGATGAAGTGATGCAGTTCTCATGGGCAGTGCTGGCGATCTGGGGTTGCCAGTTGGTCAGGTCTAGGTTCAGCAACATTATGTTCCTGCAAAGAATGAGGTCAGCTGATCACCTGAATATACTGAATGACCAGGTTATTCCATCAATGGATTTTTTTCTTCCTGATGGCACAGGCATATTCTGAAGATGACAATGCCAGGATTCATCTGGCTCAAATCAGAAAGAGTGGTTCAGGGAGCATGAGACATCATTTTCACACATGGATTGGCCACCACAGAGTCCAGACCATAACCCCATTGAGAATCTTTTTTGGGATGTGCTGAGAAGACCTTTAAGAAAGGGTCCCGACTCTCCCATCATCATACAAGATCTTGGTGAAAAATTAATGCAACACTGACAGAAATAAATCTTGTGACATTGCAAAGCTTGTCGAAACAATGCCACAGCCGAATGCGCGCTTTAATCAAAGCCAAAGGTACCAACGAAATACGCGTGTGACCTTTTTTTGGTGGCAACTTTTTTTTTGGCCAGGCAGTGTATCTACACTGTGGTCAGGCAATCTGGCACAGGAGGTGGTCCCTGGCTGGAGATGAGCAACTGCCTAATCACCTTAAAGGGTCTACATAATTCCACATCATCCAAAAGACAGCGACAGCAATGTAAAATGAAAATTAATAACTACAAGCATCTACTTACACTCAAAAACTACCCACCAGGATAAAATTTATACTTTATGAATAAAATGTTACACTTTGTGTTGCAGATTATATAGAAACAAGGGATAAGTTACAGATCATTTAGTCAGATATAATTGTATTATTTGTCCAAATTCTTCAGAGTAGTAACAGGCGCACTGGGATATGGTATTAGAGAAAGCCTAAAATCTTGACTCAGGCTTATCGCAATAAATGATTAAAGAGAGTACCACTCTTTTTCCCCATCATGCAATAGTGACAGTAATTAATTCATTCTTTTTGAGTGTTAAGGATACTTATGTTTGTTCAAATTAAGAATAACTATCTTATTTGTCATGGGCACCTCAATACAAAGTTATCATGAAGTGTTAACTTAGTTTGAAAACCACAACCAAAGATCAAGCCAGTCACTCTCTTGGTTAAGAGGCCATTTGAATATATGTTACTGATTGTGTGGGTCTCCTGCCAAAGAGTAAGGCTGGTCTAAGTTCTTATTGACAGTGATGTACCGCTTACTATGCAGCCTTCCTCTTGATTTCCTTCTTGACTACCCTAGGTATTTGAGAAACATTTAAAGGGTCCACTAGTGCTTGTGCCACTGCTCAAAAAGCTTAGTTGTACACAAAACAAAACAAGGATTTTTTAATAGCAAAACTGAAACCCTGGTGTTTACAGTTACAAACTGTATGTCAGAGGAACTATTAAGCATACACAATCGATAGAAGGAAGAAAGGAATAAGGCCATGTAAACTTATCCAAGCCTTCCTATCAATTTCTGCTCACTTCTGCTGATTCACTGTTCACAGACACCTTCACTGATCCTATTAGTCAAAGCTGGAGTCTTGTCTTCAGAAGATTTTGACATTCCATCTGAACCTATTCTTATCTGAACCACCTAGACAGTCAGTTGGGTTATCTATTAGACACTCATTGGGCAGATCTGGTGAAGTTACTTAATAGTTGTCTCATCAGATACACCAGCACATACCAACCTGATTGAGCTTACAACAATAAACAAAAACAACATAAACAACAGTAAGAATTAAATTTTTATTAAAAAGGGTCAATAACAATAACAATAACTACTGAGGATGTTCCAGTCCCTAAAAAGCACCTCAGTGCACACACACACACACACACACACACACACACACACACACACACACACACACATATATATATATATATATATATATAACTATATTACAAATAAATGCTTTGGTAATAAATAGACAATAACCATATTTTGTTTAATTTTGAAGTATTATTAAAATCTACATGAATGATTTAAGTTGCCCTTTAATATGGGAGAAAATAAAGTAATCATTCATATTTTTGACACTGATCCCACTATGCACAATAAAAAAGAATAATCACAAAATATCACTTGACCTATAGTGAAGTGATTTGAACGGTGATTTGCTCATTGAAGTCAGGGCAAAGCCTCTAACCAGCTGTAGGGATGGGTATCATTAGGATTTTATCTATCTAATCTATCCAGACCCTTATCAGTGGGGCTCATACTGTTACTGGTTCTTTTTCATTACTAAATAACTGTTGTTCATATTTTAAATACAACTAAATAATGTTTCTAGAGCAGCAACAGTAATGTTCACTACAGTAAAATCACTGTAAACTCAATATCTCACTGAAAATAAATCTAAAATGTCAAGGGGCTGTTTTTTTTTCTTATCAAGTAAAGTTTACAGGAATTTGCCAACTATCAAGATTAGGCAAACTATCCAGTTAGATTACATAAAGTTTTGGCTTCTTAACAATTTGCCATTATCTAAACCAGCACATTATGGTTGTGTTAAACATGTTCGGAGACTGTGAACAACTGCTGAAAATATCGCTTCTTTAACCCTCTATTGCATGGTGTTGCCCTCAAGCAACTAGCCACGTTTTTGGTTTATATTCTTAATTTTTTTTAAAAAAATTTTAAAATATAATGTCACAAGACATGTCTCCCTCTACTAAAATGAGGAATAGAAGAGGGTTTGACATTTCATTTGGGGGTGGAGCAATCCTTTAAGCCTTAAATTTGTTAACTCAAATTGTTCCTTAAAGTTTAAGGAACCAAAGATGCATGGGATGCAGTGCCAGCAATTGATGCAATAAATATTTATTTTTTTACATGTTTAAATTGAAATAAGTTCATAAATAATACTATGTGCATGTGCATGAAGTACACTGAAAAAAATTAAACATTGGCTCAACTTAAAAAAATAGAAGTAATCTGTCACACCTAATATTATAGCATTGATACAATGTAAACAATTAATTTAGTTTGAACTAAAATATTTGACCTCCTGTAAACTAATTTCTGAAGGTGAAGCAAAGCAATTATTTCAAGTTTTCCTAAATTAAAATAAATAAATTGGTTTCATTGCTTAATGTAAATAATCCAGTTCATTGAACCTGAATATTTTAACTTCATGTAAACAACTTTTGAATGTGGGAGCAAACTTTTTTTTAAAAGTTATCTCAAATAAAAATTCTAAAGTCATCATAATTTAATGTTTACAGAACTGAATTCAAAAAACCTACTTGCAAATACATTTAGATTCATACTAGACCACATTCCTTTTTAACATATTATTTATTGTTGAATGAACATTTTTTCACTACATTTTTTCAAAATGTTTTTAATAGTCCCACCTTAAGAACAACAATCGCTTCTCAACCATAACAGTTTTTTTTTCTCAAATACAAACAGCAATCAAGAAATATCTGCATTTTCAGGGTGAATACCAGAACAGATCCAAACTAAATACCAGTGACTAAAATAAATTACAAATAGTAACAAAAAAACATCAGGAAAAAAAAACAAAAACAGAAAATTGTCCTATTTCAAAAAATTTTTGTGTTTTTTACGCGACGTACCAAGGGGATTGCAAATTTCAAAGTCACACATACAAAATCAAAGAAATTGCACATTCTTTTGAGAGAATAGTATTTCACAGAAGTGTCCATCCCAAAGGATTCGTATACCTGTTTATCACTCTCCACTGGATGTTGTTTTTCCTTCAAATGTATAGCCTTATTTAGTGTTGTTTCACAGTTTAAAAGTTGCTGCAAGGATTTGAGTAAAGGTACATACTGAAAAGTCTTATTATTCTTATCGCTCTAAACATATTCAATAGGTTCCACAACATTGAAGCTTTCTCTGTAGTATGCCTTCCGCTTCCAAGCAGTTGACAGGTCAGGCTTTCCTATTGCAGCTTGAATGGGATTAGACCTGCTAGCACAGTACAACTCCTTCACAACAAATTCATCAACCACGAACTGTTATTTTGTAAGGAGTCCAAAAGATCCTCTGGTGACCGCACAGAGGCAGTACCAATTAAATATTGCAACTCATCACAGTTCATTCAACAGCTGCACTTGGCACCAGAAAGAGTGTTTCTAACTTGCTATGACTGAGGCTAACTTTAATTCTATAACTTGTGCCAAATTTGTTGATTCTTCAGCAGAAGGTTCTTCAGATGGTATGTCATCATCTGATTTCTCAGTAGTGCTGCTTTCTTTCAAATGACCTACAACAGTAGAACTACCAACAGGTCCATCAACTACTCCAGGCTTAAAATCGTGGGATTGTGTGGGGTATGTTTTCTCCATTTGTGAGTTCTGAAAAGCACCATAAAGATTTGTTTTGTATGAACAATCCCCAAACATGCATTCGACAGACTCATGATTTTTTCAAATGTGCCTTAATGTGTTTAAAATAGTCTGTCTCAGTAGAAAGTTGATTGTTAAAGGTAGATGTGGGTACTGAATGGTGAAAAGCTATCTCTGTGAGGATTTCTTGAGCAGTATGGGATTTGCTTAGATGTGTGAGCAGAACTTTTCCATGTCTTGCAAGTGCATGGGCAATTCCCTGGCATAGGGGCAAGCATGGCCTCACCCATAATGTTGATGATCAAGTTTATAATGTCTAAGAAGTTCAGATCTTTTGGAGTATGAATGGTCACAGTCTTTACATTTCCACATGCATGGATAACTGAGGAAAAATACAAGGTGGAGGAGAGGAGAAGAAGGTTTTAGGAGAGGGATTTAATTATCACATTATATTATCTCATGACATTGTACACAGAACTTACTACAAGATGACGAGGGACTTCCAAATTGGTAGGTGGTTGCACGGCAGGAACACAGTGGATCTGGTGGCTGCTCTCCTTAAATTAAAAGAGAAAACATTCTTTAATGTTGCGTATTCTCAATGTTTCACGAACTACAAATTATACAGTTTAAACTTAACAAAACATTATAATGCCTCCTGTTCTTTTTAAATCAGATTTACTATGCCTGTGAAATAAAATACCTGACAAAACATAACTTATGTTGCTTCATTATTACACAGTTCAGCTTAGCTTTACCAACCAGAGAAAACACTAAGCAATTGATCCTCTGCTGTCATCAAGTATTTTCAGACAGTGATGACTTTGGCATGCCCTGATATTATACATTAAGGCAGCAAAATTAATCACATAGCAACTGCACTATGGCCTCACGTCGCCGTCGCGTAATGACGTCACATTTAGTGTAAGTGTGGTCGGATTCTCTGATCGGCGCGGTCGTCTTCTCCTAACTCCTTAAAAATTCGCCTTCTCATCAGGAAAAGTGGTTAAGAAAAGACGATAGGGGGAACTATTCGACTCCAGCCTGTTTTTGCAACTGCTTCTTCTTCTGTAGACTCATGACGGTTGCTGGCAGCTTTTAGGTTCATTACCGCCACCTGGATTGAAGCGAGGACTCCCGACTTTTTTTCTTTTTATTAGGCTACTCAATTAGTGGACTGGCATAGTATTTCATATTTGGTCATATTTTCCCACACACAATTGGGCGCTTCCAGGATGGCTGGCTTAACAGCCGATTTTTGAGCCCGACCCATGCAGCCCGACACGCCAGCGTTAATTGTCCGTCGGCCGCGAATGCGCGCTGCACCCTCCTGGCCAACCGATAACGCGTTGTTACCGGTTCGGGGCCACAGATGCCAGAGAGCTGATTTTTTTTTGCCCCAGTCCAGCCCCGCTACTCACTCAGAGGTTCATTGCATGACCGCGCACCGAACCGCAGACGCCTGCATTCATGACCCGCTGACATTACAGTTGGGGGTTGCCACGGTAATTTAGTTTAGCAACACATGGCAGAAAGTTTCAGTGCTCTCACACGCACAAACTCCCGACAGAGTCTTTATCTGAGGGCTAAAGATTTTGCACAGTCATGTTTAAAAATAGGAATGACTTACCTTAACGTTACCAGAATGCGGTTTATTTTTTTCTCCTCACCAGCATCGACAGCCAGAAGTTTTAAAGAATGCGCATGTGCGAATCATACTCAATCTAATAAAAATCGATTCAACCATAAACATAAATAAGTAAGTTTAGTTTAATTGTGCGAAGTATTTTTCTTCAACCATTGGAATGAGAACAAACACATTAAACGAACAACAGCTTTGTTTCACTTTTTTCAGTGTAGTATTTTTAGGTGTTTAAAGACATCTACTTCATCTACTTGCTAAAACAGTGTTGTTTCATCTGTTGCCTCAGGGCAACATCATACAGTTAGACCACTTTTGTTTGGGCAGTCACAAGTAGTGGTTCACCATCAAATGATGACACCGAATGAATGCCTCCCAACGAATTGATAACTGTCCAGCCAGTTCAAAATCAACTGCAGTACCAGGTCCGACGAGTCAGCGCGAGGTCAACGGTTCAGAAACACACGCCGCAGGATGAAGAAGAGTCAGACGCCCGTATCATTTGAGATTCTTTCATGGTGAAGAAGAATATGTCAAACTATTCATCACATTGTTTAAAGAATCCATCAGGCTGTGAACTGTTAATAGTCCACCTCCAGAATTGTTTTAGCAACTATAAATTTATATAAGCAACTAATTAGAATGTACATGCACCATCTTACTATGTTTTTATTCATGTTTGTCTGCCTTTCTTAAAATATCGCTCATACAAGCATCCTCAAATTACCTTTATTGTAAGTATGTTAGCATAAATTGATTACAAAAAGACAAGCATGTCTTCGCTTTATCTTTATTTTTTACTTATTTTGTATTAAGTATTGTTTTAACCATTTCTTTGGTTGTTTAACGTTGGTCTATTGGCTTCCTGGATTGTTACTGCTATATTCAAAAGCACAAATGCAGATCTGAGGATGAAAATACACTATCAAATGTTTTCTTGAGTCTTTGTTTGGGGAATTTACCATTCATTCTATTTAAACTTGGAAATCTGCAGCAGGAAAAGGTACCAATTCCATCTTTTGCCGGGCTTTGCTTTTTTCGGAGTAAAATGGATGTAATTCTACTGAGATACGGTGTTGTACCTTTTAGCCTAAAAGCCTCACCTTTAGACTAAAAGGTACAAAGAAAGTCACAAATGTTTTTTTTTTCCTTTTATCAGTTTCTTTTCATGAATGCAACATCTTGTGCCTCTCTCACCAACACACCAGGTAGACATCCGAGACATTCACAAACCAAATTACTGGGTTGGACATAAACACAGGCTGAGTGGAGCTTCTGTACATGACCGCTGAGGCACCAAGACAGCCAGACGGTAATATTTAGTAGCTTCACAGGGATCAGCAAATCGGAGCTTGCGGAAGGCAAACACTAATCATGACGGCCTTGATCAGCAGGACGGTTTGAAGGTGGCTGTAAAGTAGCAGTCAGGAGGCAGCGAGGCCTGTGTTTAAGTCCTTAAAAACACGTCAGGGAATTATGAATGAGCCGAGACTTTAAGCACATCTTTAAACTCATCACGAGTACGTGCTTGATCGCGCCGCGCGTGTGTGTGTGTGTGTGTGTGTGTTTGTGAGGCGTGTTATTATATCAAAGTGTGGCTTAGCTTTCACTGACACACACATCTCATCTGTAATTAGCCCACAGCTGTGCTTAACGTAACTCACACCAGCAGATTTCATAACAAACAACCAGAAACGATCACTTAGATACAGGAAAAACAGGTGAAAACACAGATGAACCGCACTCAGTCACGCTAAACAGACCTAACACTGAAATATATGACGTCAGATCTTTTAAATCTATCACACTAAATTTGTGCAGGAACACAAAGCTCAAACAATTATCACACTAATTGGGACTAAGGAGTCATATAAAGCTTTATGTGATGTTTGAGTACATTCATATGATGTGTAGCTCTGCAAACATCTAAGCTTAGCTGAAAAAGACTATTAGAAAACCTTTGATGCTCTGAGTCTAAACAGGGGAAATGATCAGTGCATGTTTTGCTCAGAGAGTAAAAATTAACACTTTGTAGTTGGCCACACCCATGAGAGTTAAACACTTTGAGCAGCTGCCTCAGAGCCATATCAGCTCATTCAACATGTCGACTCAAAGTCACTGTGACTGAATATCTGAGTATCATCAGAAATATTGTTGCTGTGTGCTCTAAATGCAAATACTGCTGAGTTCCCAGCCAAAGCAGTGTTAACTAGCAGGTTCAGGTAGAGATGAGGTGATGATTTGTAGTTTTGCAAACTGAGCTTTTGAGTTGACTGTTGTGTGTTTTCCATTGAATCACCAGGAGGGGACAAGACGTCTTTTTGCTGAGAGAAAAAAGATGCTCTGTGTAACCTGGTCAACACAGGAACAAATACCCAAACATTGAGGTCACTCCCAAAGCAGGAATAGTCGGGTTAATGGACTCTGGTTTCAACGACACGGCAGATTTGCAGGAAACAGGGTGGGAAAAATACACACACACATACACATATGCAGTGTCCTGCCAAATCAAACGTACAGGAGAGCTGGGCGGGCATTTTAAAATTCAGCTCCCTACATAACATCTTCCCAGTCGGTGAGTGCCAAACAAAATCAACTTTATGTACAAGCGAGGGGCACACCCTCCCTGCAGCCGAGGTAGGTGTAACAACACATAGAAAATACATTCATTCAGGACTTTCCTCATCAGGATACACAGGCTGAGATTCTCAACAGGCAGAAATAAAAGAAAATGCTGACCTTCTCAAGTCAAATCTGTGAATCACACAGCACTGAATCTCAACATCACCTATAGCCTGACACTGTAGGATGGTTTCTTCATGCCAGATCCGCTCCAGCTCTTGAATGACTCACATGCCAGTAAGAGGGGATCCAGGAAGGAGCCAGATACAGTGGCTGGTTTGTGAAATCTGCCTTAATGCTCAGTAACCTGAGACCGTCACCTTGAGTCAAAACACTCCGGCAGGGAGCAGCAGCCAGTGTAAGCTATGGGAGCTATGCTGTATGTTGTACATGTGTGTTTCAACATAAAAGGCTACTTGTCAGGACATAATATATAAATGACTCTGCAGGGCTATTTAAAAAAGAGACAGTGCTGTAACAGTCACCTCCTCTAGCTGTTATAAGGAAATTGTGCATGTTGCACGCATCTTTACAGATGTGGTAAAGAGTTAAAGTGTGCATTAACAGATACTTAGGGCTTCTAGTAATAACCTCCATGATTTATTTCCAATTCATTTTGTTTTTTTAAATGAAGAAAACTGTGGACAATAACCATTACATGGTCTCAGAGTGAAATGTGACATCGTCAAATTAATTGTTTTAGCCAACCAATGGTTCAAAACTCAAAGAAAAAGCAGAAAATACTAACATTTGAGAATCTTCAATCAACATTTTTGCTTGATAAATGACAACATTAATCAACTTTCGAGTCAACTTCTAAAAAAGGAGTAGAATAAAGCACCTCTGTCATCTTGCAGGCTTATGTCAGGAAAATGATATATTATGAGCTGAATGCCATGAAACCGAAACTCCACAGGACATCCAACACCCTTTGACAGGTTTGCTTCGCAGGAAATCAACACATAGTGTGGAGAAGGGCTTACCCTGTTAGCTAGCCAGAGTGGAGAAAAGATGTAGTCTAAGATTCAAATCAGCAATATTTAAAGTTGAAATATGATTCAAGAACGGCAGCTATTGCTTAAGAGAAACTACAAAATCCCGAGTTCACTCTGAACAAAAACAGAACAGGGTGGAAGTAAAGGCGTCTCACAGCAAACAGAGCAGACTGTCACATTACCATCTTCCTTTCTGCGTGCTGTCATTCCCATTCATCACAACAGCATTGGCGTCTGAAATAATCCACAGGGAGTTGATGGTCATCTACAGAGCTGCTGCTCCTGCTCGGTGGCTGTTGAACCAAAATGAAATCCATTCTACCCAGACACTTGTTCACAGCTGAGTGAGTGTGGACAACCTTAAGCCAGCTGGATGAGCATTCATCGAGTCCTCAGCTGAGCTGCACTTAGTCTGTGATTTGTCTTGTTCTCCTTCACTTTCTCTCTCTCTGTCTCTGATTTACTGTGCTCTTTCTGTTCTCTCTCTGCTTCTCTGTCTCTCTGTGTTTGCTCTCTCCCTCTCGCAGCACCTCGAGTGCCGGGTGCTATGTTTGTCTGAGACGGGCACTGTGACCAAACACGAGGAGAGGTGAGAGAGGGAGGGAGAGAGAGAGAGAGAAACAAGTCTCATAGTAAATCCAAGTACATGCAAAAACAAATTCTTAGGCTTTTCTCTGTGGCATTTTCTATGCAAACACACACACTATCTATCATTTTGCTTTGGCTAGCATCGGCTTGTTCCCTGTTGCCATTATAGGTTAATTATGACCAAGTTATTGAGCCTCTCTGTGTGTGTGGGTTTGAATTACTCATGTTGTGAGAACATGGTCAAACTGTACCTGTACAACTGTGTAGTTACTCACCTGGAGACTAAGAGCTAGTCCCCACGAGGTCAACCATCAAATTTTAAAGTTAAGACTGCTGAGGGCTGAGGTCAGACATGTAGTGCTTATGGGTTAAGATTACTGGAGGCTCCAGGGAATTCATGTAAGTCAGTATAATGTACCATGACTAAAGTGACACAAACACCTTTGTGTGTATGTATGTGTGTGTCAGACTGAAAGGTATTCAGAGATCAAAGGGATGAAATAGTTGAGAGTAATTACTGTGGACAGCTAATCCAAGTTTTCTTTCCTTTTGATTTCTTATTCTTATTTGTGTTTCCTCATTGAAAACAACACTTGAATCTTTAACGCTGATTTGCAGACATTTTTAAGTTAAATGTTAATACACATCTCTAATATCACTTTCTCTGTTTTTTATCCCAGCTATTTTATCTGCTTACTGCTCTAATCTTTATTTTTCTGTAAATGTTGTGATTTTTTCTATATGAAATATGCTAGAAATAAAGTTGATTGATTATCATTATGATCATTGTTATCAAACAGGTTGCTGAGCACCTTCACTGATTCGTTTCCTCTGTTCGAAAGAATTGAAATGTCTATAGATTAGCTGCGTACAGGTGAGAGTAAAGGTAAACTGGAGGCATGGGTTAAAAAAATATACGCTAGATGCAAGCTTCCAATTATTTTTCTTGTTAAATTAGTTTCTGTTAATAGGCTGATACACACAGATGCTGTAGACAGATAACAAGACTCTGAAATCACAGTAAAGACAAGTACTTAAAAATAATATACTGTTTAATCATGCTGACTTTTACTTCCTCTTCTATGTGTTAAATATATATTTCTTAATCAGTAGCATCACAGCACACACTGGCAGCTTTTTTAACTGAGAATTAAAAAGAAAAATGACAAAACACAATTAGTTTTTTTCCATTTCACTGATCTGTGCAAACTCTAAAATCAGGAGGGAATTAGTCAGCTTCCCAGAGGGCTAACACGCCGGCTAACACAATCAAAGTGACAGCAACACATTTACCAAGTTTTTGATACACCCAGTGCTGTCACTGTGGCAACAAAACCACCATCCGCCACTGCCTCACTCTTCCTGTCACAAGATCATCACGAGGACAAACTGAAAGGGGCATTGAACAATGTGAACAATCAAAAAGTGGGAGGAGAAAAGAAATATTTGCTCTTAAAACGAGGATAAATCACATTTCAGGATCCTAAAGAACATCATCTTATCCATATTTCAACTGCTTAGCTACATTCAACACAAACAAAAACATTAGGAGAGGCACCTCAGCTGAAGAGTTTTAAGATATTTTGGTGACTGGAACTGAAACAAGAGAAGAGACAGAGCAGAACAAGAGTCAAGGAGGTGAAGACTTGTTCAAACGGATGGGGCAATGCTACCGGGTGAAACATCATACGGACAGCAGCTGCTGTGAAACAGTAGCAAGAATATCTCATCTCTGTATGTTTGACCTGGTCACGTCAATGCAGAGACAAAGAGAGACGGAGAGACGGGGACAGACTGACAGTGAGGTCTCTCTCCCTCTAACTCCCTCTCTCTGACACAGACTGTGAGATAGTATCCATACAGCACATTCCTCCAACACTTGGCTCAGCTCATCAAAAAGCCACAAACTGTGTATGAGAGTGACACGTGCACATGCAGGTTTAGAATTGTGACCTGGGTTTTGAGCTTCAATACTTTTTGAGTATCAACAAATATGTGTGTGGAACATTGATTATTAAAAACTGCGACGTATAAATGAATGACAGCTCACACTGGCTATAAATATGTCTCTTTAACTGCTAGATGCTCCACCACCTTCACCAGCCTAGTCACTAACTGTGCCTGTCTTTGTCTGTCACAGTGGGTTTACCAGAGCTTCTCTGCTGAAAACAGCTGCTTGCTGTGGACAGAAACAGTGCTGAAACGAGCTGTATGAGTAAATCAAAACAGTTATATTTCACACAAGAAACCCAAAACAATGAAAGATGGTGAACCCCGCGTAGAGTTGAGGGGAGCTGCAGAACTGGGGGATGATTCTCTGTGAGTTTGTCACTACAAGAGTCCTGTAATTCATTAATATAGGATAAATATATTGACTAGAGCAACTTTCATCTGTTTCCAAATTCCATAATAATGGCACACACTTACTATAAATATTGTCATGGCACACTAACATTTTTGCAGTTAGTATATCCAAAATCCACATATTTCAACAAAGCCACTGCCAAGGAAACCACAAAGAGAAGGCAAATTGTTTGTCCAAAACAACGCTTTTTTTAAGTGTGTATGTTTTCTGCTTTCTCACCACCAGATCTGCAATTTGTTTTAATGTGCTGCAGCTGTTAGTGCTGTACTTCCCCTGTTTTCTACAAGTGTCCATCAAGAGCACACTCAAAAATCAAGCAAAAGTAGTACTATTCTTAAATTTACACTTGAACAATGTTTGTACTCAAAACTGGATTACAAATAACATGTAGCATGCAATGGAGACATATCAATCTAAATTAGTTTTTTGGATATGTTGTGTGTAATATTTAGATAATTTCTTTAACAGCTACTTGTGTTATTTCAGCAATAAACATATAGGAATCATAGAGTATAACGTTTGCAGTAAATGAGATTTTCCTAAATAAGGTTTTGAAACAAGTATCATTTCAGAACGGGCTGCAACTCATAGAAACTGTCAATCTGTACGATAGAATTTAAATATAACAATATAAATTAATTGTTTAGTTTATACAGTGTCAGAAAATAGTGAGATATACAACAACAGTCCAAATCCAACAATATTTGATTTCCAGTTACACAGAGAAGAGCAGCAAATCTTGATATTTGATGACACCAGATGATTTTGGTGTTTTTTAAAATTGTTGTCGATTCATCTTCTGATCGATCAACTGAGTACAGAAACTTAAGAATCATATTGTTATATTTAAATGAAAGCTAGCTCTTTTTGTGTATGTGCCACTCTGGGCACCAATAAGAACAGAAGGAAATAGCAGTAGTATCTTACCCAGCAACTGAACAACTTATTCATCATAATGTATCTGAGAGTCGCGTGCCCTCTGCCTCGACTTCAGCAGTTGAGAACAAGCCCCGAGGACAAACATGTGTGTTGATGTTGTTGTTGTTGTTGTTGTTGTCAAATACTGGAGCTATCATTGTTGTCCTCATGTTCCTCCCTCCCCTCTGCCTCTCTTTCACTCTCTCTCTCTCTCTCTGGTCCTCCTCCAGGCTCTGTTAATGCACTGACTCCTCTGGGTGACAAGGCAAATGTGGAAAAGTCACAAAGGGACACAGAAAGAGAGCAAGAGGGAGAATGGGAGGAAAAAGAGGCAGGGAGGGGGATGAGAGAGAAAAATAATGTGTGTGTGTGTGTGTGTGTGTATGTGAGACAGCATGTCTGTGGTATTAGGCTTGAGAGGAGCGAGCATGTCCTAGCCAGAGGAGAGAAGCTGTTGATTCAACTGGTCATAGCCAAGGCCCTGTCGCCCTTGTCCTCATCTCTCTGTATCTCTCTGTATCTCTCTCTCTCTCTCTCTCTCTCAAAATCCCTGTCTTACCCAGTCTCCCTGTGTCCCTCCCTCTCTCCATTTCACTCTTACATATTATAAACAGGACATTTTACTTAATCCCAAATCTCTGCCCCTCCTCCTGCACTTCTTTGTCAGGTCATCATTGTGAATTACAATCTGCACAGAACCGGCTTGCCTGGTTAAAAATAAATGTCTAACAAAGATAAATCCACATTCTCTGCCTGTGTGTGTGGGTCTGTGTGCGCATGTCCTTACAAACTAAGCATTCTCCCTCGCAGAGGATGACAACTGCTTCCCTGTGACACACACATCTTACAGGGTGGACATGGGCTATGTGAGGTTCAGATGAGGGCCACTGCTGAAATGAAAATGAAATCACTACTGTATGTTGTGATGTTGCTTTTTAATATCTGTGTATTCTTAATTCAGGGTACCAAATTTGTCCATATGATAGTTGCCTGCTGCACTGAAGACAGTGAAAACTCTGCAGATCTAGATCTGCAAATTTTCTAATTTTTAACCTGACTGGAAAACCAGAGTGAATTTTAGAGATCAGTGTCAATGAAATGGTCAAAATGAGGAACTAGAGTCTTAAATAATTTCCTCATAAATAAGCAAAACTGCAATTTAACTTCACCTATTGTGGTCAGGAGCAAAATCTAAAACATGAGTCAAGAAAGCTATTTAAAAATATATAATAAAAAATGTCAAACATTTCCTGCTTCTCAAATGTGATGATGTGGATTTGGATTGATTTTATAGACAAAACAATAAGTGACTTAATAAGCAATGAACTTCTGTAGTTGCAGCCCTCGCCTGGACAGGCCACTGATGAATTAATGAATCTTGACACTGGATGTCATTTCAAAACATGACTGACAGTTCTCTCCCTGAGTCATACATCAACATGAACTCTTACACCTGATTTTGTTTACAGTTTTCACACTGGCAACCAAACTTTTTTTTAAAGTATCTCACAAAGCAATTTCTGAATAAGGTGAGAAATAGATAATGCAAATGCTAATGCTCCTCTTCCTAATATTTGTTAACAATGCTTAGGAATTTAATTAATTAGTCATATAATCATCTTAACAACAGTCTGAGCCAAATCTCAGTGGACATTTATTCTGACTCAAGCTGGAAAAACACATTCTGGATTTTCAAGGTTTATTGTCTGACACCTCACATAGGATAAAACGCACCATAAAAAGTATTTTCAGGTAGTATTTGTGTTGAATCTGCAGCCTACCCTGTCATCTTTCTATTTGTCCTTGCTGTGAATATGTGCCTGTGCAACATCACCAGATCCAGACAGATCCAGACAGATCCAGACCCAGATCCAAAAACAGCCAATAAAACAATCCTGCTGCTCTGAATGTATCACTGGCTTTACTGTATTTGGAGGCAGAGCTGTCAATGTTGCAGTGTGTCAGAGCGGATTTAAAAAGGTGTGTGTGTGTTCATGAGCCTGCGTACTTTGTTACAATAGCCTTAATGGAACGGAGTGTTTAGAGGCCGCTAATCCCCGCCAGTGATGGAAACAAACGCACCTCGAGCCTTGGCCTTCTATTTTTGCCTCCAGCATCCTCAGCACTTCAAGCATGCATCTTCCCAAGTTCTGGCTTAGGCAGCTAGCACCTCATTACCATTCTGTAAAGCAGTTAACATAGCTGGAGATGCATTTCCTCCAGTGAGCGCACCGGGGTCAAAGCTGGGCTGCACAGGAAGTTCACATAATTGACAGTTTTATGAGGAATTGGCTGCTTCAGTGTTTCTTTAACTTGTTTATGGAGCCTTTGGGATGCAGACGTGTTTCTTGTGTTGAACAGGACAGGATTTTGTGTAGGACTGAATCCTACACAAACAGACACATAAGCAGCTACTGTAGATTTTTGACAGCTATTGAAGTATATGATTACAAACGATCAAATTTAATTCGAACTGTATCTGCAAACATTTTCATTCAATGTAAATATTTGTAAATAAATCATTTCTGCTTTTATGATTTATTAACTGCTGATCAATACGGGTTATTCTCCAAAGAAAGCCTTAACAACTACTTCTGTTGGATCTGCCTGCAACCCAAACTTTGTCAGCTACAGCTTTTGTTGTATGTTTTTATCGGGTCCATGGTTTCTTTATAGTTTCTTTTTGCAGCAACAGTTCTATTTTCTGCCCAGATTGAGAGTATACTCAGGGTATACAGGATTACTGCCTGGCACTGCATGGAGGCTTTTCAGTAAAGGTGAGAGATGAACTCATTAACCTGGAGCAGTGTCTGTCAAACCATCCGCACACGAGAAAAGAAAACCAAAGACGAAAATAAACAAGGAAAAGAATGAAAATTAGAGAATGACAAGAAAAGACTTTGGCTCTACCTCATCTGAAAAACACTAACCACAAGCTTTTCATTCCTGACTGTTTATGTATCTTGTGATCTGTAATCTGTGGTCGGTGGACAAGGACAACAACTGGCAAAAAACCCCTATGGTTCTCTGCAAAGCTGCACTTAGCTGTATCCACATTGGTTTTCACCCAGGCAGCAACCAACACAGCTGACCCTCGAGTCCGGTGTGAGAGTGCCTTCAGATGCAGTACCTGTATCAACCACTAGATGCTGGCTCCAAAAATGATCCCTGTGTCTAGGTCAAAGGTGACCTCTCTCTACAAGTCAATACAAGCTGCGATCTCAAAGGATTACTTCATATGTTTTTGTCACAATTTAAAAATATGTGTACCATCAAGGCTTCAAGAGGGGTATATTTTGGGGTGTGTTTACTTTAACTGACAGGTGTGTGAATACTGCAACACTCAGGTGTAGTGATCACCACCTGCTCAACCCACCTCACCTCAGCTGTTGCCTCAAAGTGCATATTCTAGCACCATACATTAAAGTTAATCTAACCCCAGTCTGGCACAGCAACACTATGTACAAGCACAGTGAAGAATGTGTACATGAACTGACCCACTTTACAAACGTGCGGACAGGCTTGGCAGGAATGTCATCATTACAGTCACCCATGTGACATACAAAACTGTTCAGCTAATATTATACCACACCGATGTTAAACCCAGTATGGGCACAACGCTGAGCGACAGAAAAACTCAAACAGTCGGGGTCTTTTAAGAGACTGACCCAGGAGGATCTAGGCTGCATGATTCAACACTTGCTTTACAGCAACAGCCCTGGGTTGAGAGAGACAAATCGACCCAGTGGGGGGAGAGAAGGAGAGGGGTCTATTTTGGCTGTCCGACTGACTGACTGTGCGACCCTTCACTGCCTCCTCTGGAGCTGACCCTGCCAACCATAAATCACCATGAGCTGTTTGGGTCACTCAGAAAGAACTGTGAGGCTGACTGGATTTTTTAAAAACTTATTGTTCTCACAGAGGTGTGTGTGTGCGTGTCTGTGTGTGTGTGTGAGTGAGTGTCTGAGACACGATGCCTACAGTAGTCGCATGGACAAACAAAATAACCAGGAGGAAATGGTAGAAGTTAGACATCTACCGAAGAAAAGATGAATAAAGACAACCCACAGTAATGGAAAAAATAGGGTTCTAAGTTTCATGTTTAAGGTATTTCCGTTCTTAATGATATTCCTGTAGGTTGCTGCAGTACATTACTGACCAAGTGCTGCAATCTCCTCTTAAGAAAAATCCACAGCCTCGAGACAGTTCTGGCTCTGCTGGCAAGTGGCCCGTGATCTCATGCTCTGCACACCCAGTACATGTTCCAGGTTTGGCTCCCATGCTGTGACTTACATGATTCACATGCAACCTGGCCTAAATGTCAAGTCACAGCGGCCTGGAAAAAGTTGTCATTCACATCACTCAGAAACTACAGCTTACTGAGGAGGCACGCTTTCCTGAGGTGCATTTTCCCTGTATATTGTGAATTAAAAGCACCCTCCAAAGACACAGAGAAAAGACAGTTCCTACTTGTCATGCTCAGACTGATTCTATTTAAAAGAAATCTTTCAAAAACTAGAGACACATTAGAATTAATCTGCCAAGGTGAATTTTATTTCGTAATAGGAGCTAGGCTGTTTCCTGTCCCAGTCTTCATAAGCAAGCCTATGCTAACTGCCGCTGATGAGACATGTATGAGGCTAAAAGATTCTCTTTATCCAGGTCTGGCAACACAGAGAATGAGTGTGTCTTTTGAAAAATGTCGTCTATTCCTTTAATAAAATATATAAATCTGTGGCTAGGACCTCTTCCCTTTAGGATCTCAGCATTCCGGTTAAATTGCTACCCTGTCTTCATATATTAAGTTAGAGGTCTGTTAAAATATTTGCTTATGAGGTAAAAATATTTTAAGATTCAATCTCAAAAGGTGCTTTGAAAAGATTTAATTTTGAAACTCTAATCTTTTGCTAGTAACTTATATCTTCATACGGTTGTTTTATTATGGCTCATCTACCTGTGATATTTCAACATGTAAATCAAGGATCTCATAGTTACCTATACATGATAATTTTTGTTCTTTCTTTCAACTAAAACAACAAAGGAAAGTTTCTATTTAAAAAAATGGTATAGGGAACTTAATGTTATTATGTTTGCATCACTGTGGTCTGCCCTACAGAGTCGGGGCCACTTTCCCAAATGCTTTCTGTCCGCCTAGACCCAGAAATTCCACACACACACACACACACACACACACACACACACACACATTGTAAAGGGTACAATTTATCTCATCTGTTCAAAGTTCAGAAATAGTATAAAAACCTCAAAATGGGTTCTAACTTTGGTTGTTTTTCACTGATCCGTGCTTGCAAAGAGAAACTTCCCAATTCTCACATAGGTCATCTTAATTTCATCTTGATATCTGGAGCCGACGCTTCAAAAAAGTACAAATTACAAACCCTATGATATTACCAACATTTTATAATACAAACATATGAGAGTCGCATTTCCCAATTGTAATATGCATATGGAAGGCCTGGTTTATCTTCAAGAATCTAAAATGTAACCAAAATAGTTTATTTGGTCAGCAAGATGCAAATACACACATGCAGCTAAAGCACAGGTGATGCGCTAATTCCAAATACAAACAGACTGAAACCCTTGAGGTAAAAGCAGGTGAAGTCCTGGCTCAGGAAGGGGTGGGGGCAAAACCTTATAACAGGGCCCCGAGAATACATCTAGAGGCCAGGCAAGTACACCTGCACTCAGAGTAGACAAATAAACTTCCAAGCAGCTGGTTAAACAAATACACACACACGAAAACCCAGCCTCTTATTTATAACCCCACCCACAGCAGAGAAGAAGCCCCAGAGCAGAGAAGACGTGAAAGCCACATTGTGACAGACAGTAACAGCTGGTTACAGGAGGGAAGCCACACAGTTCAGGTCACACAGGAGGTACATACACTGAACCTTAGGAAAACACTGAGAGAGGTTAAAAAGCGGGAGCAGATATTTCTCCTCCCATTATCTACTACTACTTTCTCCACTGACTGTTCAGCCTATAATATAAAAAAAGTAATCTAGAAATGTCCTCCAATACAAATTTCCAGAGCCCAAAGTGATGGATTAAAACTGCATAAAAGTACCTACCAACAGCCAAAAACCACATTATATACAATTTCAATATTTATTTCTTTCAAAGACGAAAATCAACTCTTTATATTTGTGAGGGTTGAAACAAACGATTCTTCAGTCCAGCTCAAGTAATCAAAGACACGATAATCTGGCATGATTATTAGTCAGAATCAATTAGTCAATTTATTGACCAATTGTTGAGAATTGGTCAATTTCTTCACTCAAAAGGGATTTGCGATATTTATGTACAAAATGAAATATTAGAAATGAAATTAGCAGAAAGATTGTTGAAAACATTCTCACTGGTACTGGCTTAACTGCAGGATAGCTAAATAACCTGACAGTTGAGTTTTACATAGCTATTTTGCAAATCATCATTTCCTGTTTTGTCTCAAACCAAAATTGCTATTAATCTATGACATGTTAAACTTTAGTACAACTGAGGAGCAATAAAACGCGAAACAATGAGTTCATTTACAATCACATCTAAAATAATAAAGGCTTTGGTAGAGGCATCGGTAAGAGGCTTTTTCAAGCATCTCATCTAGTAGCAAAAACTGTAGTGATGAAGATCAACAGCCCTCTTTGAATATGAGTCAACCTTCAATCACGCTAATTTTGATCCAGGCCAGTGGAGCACTTAAGCTCACTCGAGTGTGTGAGCATGTGTGTGTGTGTCACAGATCATCCGCTTTAGGTTTATGTAACTGACCGCCAGCAGAGAAAATAGTTGGAAAGATTATCACCGCTTGGCTTCTGATTAAAAGAATATCTGTACGGATTAATCAATCAATCCTCTCTGATGTTAACTTTGTTGGAATGAAACACAATCTTCAGGTGATGATGCATGGTTTGAAAAAATAAAACATAATTATCCATTATTAAAATGTGTTTGGCAGACAGACCCAATGAAGCTGTGTAACAGTGCAGTGTAAATAGCATGGTTTGATTGATTTGGTTGTGCAGCACTGACTCACATGTGATCGTAACCAGATCTGAATAATTCCTGAAATGAAATATTGCTAAAGTCTATCCAGCAGCCTATTCATAAATGGAACTTTACTTGACAGTCAGTCAGCCTGGATCTCCAGTAACATACTGCACATGCAGATATAATGCAGACATCTGTGGTGGTGAACTCTCACTATTTAACATAATTTCATTCAGTGTCGTACCAAACACTACAGGCCTGTTTTCTTCAGCCTTTGTGGTGTGTAAAAGGTTTTTCAACTACAGTACATGACACTCTGATCCACTAAACTGTGACCCAAGCACCGAATCCTTCTTTCATTTACTCGCCATGGCAAACAGTGTTGATTCGGCTTGACACCATCATCATCCTCTTACTGTGCCAACTTAAATACAAAGCATTTCATCGTAGCATTAGTTTACGAATCCTGTCTGCGGTTTAGGTTTTCTACATAAAAATAAAACCATTAAGACGCGCTCCTTACAGACCTGCTGTACACCAATCATCAGAACATCACTGACAAACTTAATGAATGTGGGCGTTTCACCGCGTCGCTCGTGTCCAGACTGCGAGTTAGATGAGAGTAGGGAACATGTTGCAGCAGCGCGGACAGATACCAGAGGCTCCAAGCTCCGTCTGTCCGTCTAACTGCGTCCGTTTGTGTGTGTGTGTGTGAGTGTGTGTCCACCTGAGGTGTGGTGGGAGCTGACGCCCTGTTGCTGGGGCTCGGGGGCGGTGCGACGTCCTCCTGGTGCCGCAGAGTTCCGGCCAGGGATCCACCAGTAGCGGGCGCGCAGCGGGGATGCGCGTTGAGTTAGTGGAAATCAATGGACAGCCCAGAGTTAGAGCAAGGAATGAAACTAAGCGTAAAACCCTGCATTTCTGGGATACTGATACTGAGCATCACGTGTCCACTGACATTGGCTCAAATTCAATTTAAACCCCATAAAGTAGAATCACTTCTACACAATCAATCAAATAAATGTAACACTGCAGCTGTGATAGGACACATACGTGTGAGAAAAAATCCCAAGCATCACTAATGTTAGACTGTCATTTTGTTCTTACCAAGATAAATGTTTTCATATGTGCTTTATTTGAATATTGAGTATTGATTGACTGATGCCTGATGTTTTCGCTCCCACGCACACCACAGTATAAAACAAGGGATGAATTAGTAAAGTAAGTGAACACCAGAAGAAAAGAATGCTAATACTTGAGGAAAAGCTAGGCTGAAATGAGCTTAATGTCCTGGGTGAAACAAAAATGTTACAGAGCCTACATCACTGCAGTCAGTCGAAACACATCAGTTCATATGTAAATAAATCATTAAGAATTGATTGTGTAAGATGAGAAAAAGATCAGTAAAGTCGCACAGCAAGTCTGGAGAGATCCATGTAATTGATACATCCTCGCCTGATCATCTCTGGATTAGCTGAATGTATATTGTAAGGACGCAGCATCAGACACACACACACACACACACCAGATTACAGTAATAGTATTCTCTCATGCCGCTGCTGTTTACATCACTGCTTCCTTTCGTGGGAACGATGAAGAGCAGCTTATTATAATATAGCTCGAGAGGGCATGAGGAAGTTCCTTAGTGTCTGGGGGTTTCATCACTCTGCACAGAATTTGAGAAATGTGGCTGACAAACAGCTGATAGAGAACGCTGCCATTCATGTAAATCTATGACAGTACAAATAGAACAGGAATTATGGGTCGAAAGCTACACCCCAGACCTGTAGGGATGAATGATGAGAGATTGAAACTTGATTTTCTTTTCATTTTAAAGGTAGATACACACCTGCAGATCCACCCTCATTGTACTTTAGACATCCCACTCATATATAAGGATGAATAAAAAAGCATTCTTTTGGCTCACCTGGAGGACCTGAGCATGCAAACCTGAGTTATTTTAAGTGTCTATTATTTAAAGATACAGTAAGGCAGTCAAGTCAAGTCAAATTTTTACTTATATAGCGCCAATTCAACAGAAGTTATCCTGAGGCACTGCAGTACAGAGCAGTCTAGACTGACTTTATCTTATAAAATTTACAGAGAAACCCAACAGATCCCACCATGAGCAATTAGGCGACTGTAAGTGAAAAACTTCCTTTAAGAGGCAGAAACCCTATAAGAACCGGACCTGTGGGCGCCATCTGCCCTCAATCAAGGAGACAGAGAGGGGGTGGGGTAGGGAGAAAGACACAACATTGCAGATACACAGACTAAGTCAAAAAGTAAATAGTAGTAGTAGTAATACACACAATATTTTTAAAATTAAATAAAGGAATAATAATGGCAAGTGAAACATTAGCAGTACTAACACTATCACTAGCCACTAATAAATGTTAAATATGCTGCATCATCAGTTGATCTGACTGCGGGAGCAGCAGGACTCCCATAGCTCCGGAGGCAGAACCCTGCAGTAAGAGACAGAAGAGAGGGAGAGAGAGAGAGAAGACAGCCTTGGCACTAATGTGCTTATGGGAAGGAAACACAGTTAGATTGATGCAGCGAGAAGTTTATTGGAATTTGCTAAACTAAGAATTATTATTTTTATTTATCTATTTTTTTAACCATACATTAACATGTCCATAAACAAGTAACCACGCTCCACAGGAAGCTGATTTATTTTACTCATTCAACTAAAAAGAGTCTTTCCCATTATACCATGAAATCATCACTCATCTCCTCACAGGAAATACATGATATCAAAGTGCTTCACTGTTGACTCTTTTGATTTTATATTCTTTTCATTTCATATCCATACCATCACTCATAACATATTCAGTACTATTTTCATGTCATAGTTTGTGGCTAATGTCCCATTAATAAATATAGTTTGAAAAATCATTCTGTTAAGGTCTGAGGTTGTAATAACAGAGAGAGAGCCACCAGTCACTGATAGCAATCAACTACTGTTTTCACTGAGATGAACACATATTTAATACAGTGAAGACTATACTGGACTATAGATATTTTTAAAGTGAGATATTTTCTCAACTGTAAATTGTGTTGAAAAACTGCTTGCAAAAGCAGACTGGAGCCTAGAAGTAAAGTTATGATGTCATTAAGTCCCTTTTGCTCCTTGAGTTAGCGCAGCTGTTTCAGAGAGGATGTGTTGGAAAGAAGAGGAACAGTCATGTACAGCGGCCATTGAATTCTAATCATATCCAGGTTCGAATTTCTCCAAACCACTAGATGGAGCTTATTTATGTACAGTGAGGACAACCTCTTTCTGTGTAAAACATCATCCGTGAGATCTAATATAATCTTGGACCCAAGTGATTCCTCTTCAACAAACTCCTTTCATGTTTATTGAACTTTAACTACAACACAATGTTCAAATACAGTACAGCATAGTGGATGAGTCTATATATACAGAAAGTTTGCACGGTGATTCTTCAAGAATCATGTTGACGCCACAGTATTGGCATACAGAAATAAATAAAACAAACATTTCTTTTGAACAAAGTTAGCGGTACCTTTCTTTGCATTTTGCTATGTCATGCACATCATTTACTTCATAAGATTAACAATATATAGTACATAAATTTTAGATATGTTGAAATTCAGATATGGACAGCAGGGTGACAATATAGTACATGTTCCCTCCTTTAAAATAATCTATTACACTCCTCTAAAACGTGATGTCAAATAGAGGTCTGCTTTGGACACGACAGGGTCTGACCAGGTGTGACCAGGATTATTTATGTCATGTGCTAGAATGGAAATGTTACATATGTATAAAATGATGTTATTTCTGTAATAGATTTTTAGAATTATGATCCTGCCTCTGCTAAGCTCTCAAGACACTGACCTGACGTCTATCTGCTTATCACATAGTTTTAAGTTGATGAGGAAGACAGAAAATATGGTCACTGTGATTGTGGAATGTGGAAGCCCTGAGGATGTTGTTAATGTGCCAGAAAGAACATGAGGATCTCCAACGGCGCCAGCGCGACGCTCTTAACGATCAGACGACTGAGGAGGATCATACTGAGTCTGACCGGCTAAGTACAGTTGTATGCTACAATACACTGAATTTCCCACAGAAGTTTTTCAAATTGCAATAGGGCTCAATCAAACTCAGAAAAAAAATCTGATGATATAGTCTTGCGTAAGTGTAACATAAACTATAATGAACCACCATGTCCTCTCTACTATTCACATGCAAGTTACTTATAATCTAGAAGGCACATTAAGCTTCCAAAAATATTAACGACCTTTGTCTTTTTATTTGAACTTATTCAACATTTCCTCACCCAAACACACAAAAGCTTCCTTGTTCCTAAGAAAGACACTTCGACCTTAAATTCAGTGACTCACAGTCCAAGCTGATCCATAACCTAAGACAGCTGCTTTCCTCCATCCTGATTGGCTGGTCAGGATTTCTAATAAAGAATTACACGACCTGACAACAAGCTTGTCAACCATTCAAGTCAATGCCAGACTGGTGGTTGCTCAGCTGGGGACTAGTTTGCAGACATTTCCTGATCAGTGGACCTTGATTAAAAACACCGAGTCATTGAATAGCATCCAACAGGTTCTGAGATCGTTACTAAACTTTGAAAATCAAAGGCAGGGAATTATGTCAATGTAACTTTAAATCAAGACTAGCAATGCAGGTACAATCTGTGCATATGTTGACAATGAACTTGACGCTATTTGACCTGCAGAAACGGTAAACATTTGTTACCCCTGCAGTAGGGAACTTTTTCTGCCTAGCTCTTGATCCTGTTATAAAATGAAGATGGAATCTGTGTATGTATGAATTTGTAGGACAAAATTACTGCTCTAAAAGAGTATTTAAGTTCACTTACAGATATCGTGTACTTAAAGTTAAGTACTACATCTAGAAACTCTAAGATCTGCTTGTATTTAGCATTTGAAAAGATGATATCTTGCATACTGTGACAAGTGTATAATAAGTAGCTCTAGAGGTAGTAATTACAAAATGTATGCTTATGACAGCGTGTTAGTTTGATCATGACAAATCAGCTCTTGTTAAGGCTCGGTAAGAAGACTTACAGGGGTGCAATGCAGGAGGAACCACAGTAATGGATGTGGGTATTACCTGAAGTGTACAACGCACACAGCTGCAACATCACAGTATCAAAGCAATTACAAAAGATTTCCTCTATACAGGCTGAACGCCCGCTTGGTTTTCCCCCACGATTTTGCATCTGATGTCTCTCTTTAAATAAAAACTAGACCCAGATGTGTTTTTGGCAACCCAGTCTTGGGCTAAAAATTTACTTTAAATAGAAAATCTAGAGCACTACGACTGATTCTAGATTTATGGGAACTAGTTTCTTGTTTCTGTGACATCTGTCAGAGGTCGATCAGACTTGTTCACTCAGCATACCAGCTCCCACTGAATCATGACACATGCAAAGATTTGAAAGCTAACTCATGAAGCGATACATGTATGCAGAGGGGTCTTCTTGTTATGTCATATATTAATTATACTCTTATTTACGACAGAGAAAAAGGTCAAGCGTCTGCCTACAGTATGTCATCCAGCATGATGCCCTTTTAAGTGAAGATGAGTCTAGGATGTTGAGGCTGTGCATTCACACAACAGTTGCTGGTCAAAAACCTCTACTGGAGCATACAGCACTATTATTTTACAACATTTGTACTAAGTAAGTGAATGGAATGCCCTCTTCAGTTCAAAAATTTCAGGAGGTGATCAGCATTAGTGTTATCTTTTTTTCAAATTGTAGTTGTTAGTGGTGAACATTCTGTGGGGTCAATAATACAATAAAAATACAATTCTAATTTATGTCTAGCAATGACTGAACTGAAAGGAACTGGACCCCAAACCTGCAGGATGAGAGTGGTCACCTTAAGAGCAGGGAGGGGCTCATCTGCTAAGAGGACTACAGGGCCAGGATCTTTATCATCATCTTCTATCTGTGATGCAGTGAGGGACGGGGAGACAGGCTGCTGCAGATGGAGGGGGGTTGGGGCCTTGGATTGGCAGTTATGTTTGGTCGTCTTCTGTGAGAGAGAAAGCAAATGAAAGGAAGTCATTGTTTGGAAAACATGTCATGCTGTGTCGTAAGGTTGTATTGAAAGTGATTATTGACTGAGTAACAAGTAAACACCAGGCTGAAAGTCTGTGTTTTGTTGGATCTCTCTGGTCAAAAGTTTTAAATCTAACCACACCCAGCCTTCAGTGATGGGTGTGGTATGCTGCCAACAGAAATATGCTCTGTTGCATTTCTACACCAGGAAAGTGAGAAGTTAAACCACTGAGGTCAGCAAAGACAAGATTTACTGAATTCTTGTATTCATGAAGCCATACCAGATGTTGCATGGACTAAAAACTGCACAAGATAGTACAGGTGACCCATCACAGCAAATACATTTTCAGTTTTAGCTGCATTATCACTGCACTTGCAAGACAACTTTTCCAAAACTTCTCTTTGGTGGTACAAAATTGAAATTTGCGTAAAAAGAGGAATTGGTATATACAGCATGGAGACTCGTAAAAAATAATGATGTGAGTTTGAGTTTATTTAGTGTTTAAGGTTCTGTGGGCAGACTCAGATATCGATTTGTCCATGAAGGCATCAAGATAAAGAGTTTTGAACTCATCTCTACAGCCGCATTACAGTCGAACAACCAAACTTTTGACATTTATAACCTTTGGGACATGACTGTTAACTGTGATGGCTCATGGTTGAAGGACATAACTGCACTAAAATGTTGTAGTTTCCTTGGAAACATAGTAGTAATCCAAAGCAACTGCAATTGATAAAGAAGGTGTGCGTGTGTGCGAGTGACCTAGTGTACGCGGGTTAGTTACCATGGCATTAACTTGCAGCCGCCTCTGTTGAATGATGAAAGCCTGTTTGAATCATCCACCCGCTGCCACAGTGAACATCACCCTACACGTAGACATTGTACACGCACTCAGTAAACAACCACCTATATCATTATCATTCACCGTGATATAACTCCCACTGCTTTTAATGTTAGCCTTGTGAAGAATAGGAACCAAACTGTATAAGTCAACTGATTACTTAATTGACAAGAATTCAGAATTTTCATTTCCCCACCTCAATTCAAAGGTTCCAACACACCACCTTTGTCACATAACTGTATATAACTGTTTTATTGTTTAATACAGTTAGGTTAGTCAAAGGACCAGAAACAAGAGGCAGGTCATACTCTCACCTGTTGCTGATGTCTCTCGCTTCACTGATGCTGTTACCTGTTGTTGAAAACAATGGTTTGATTTTCAGTAATTGATAAATATTATCAATACCGATATCACCTAGGCATCATAATAACTATTGTTAATTAAATAAATAATATAAGTTAAATTATCAAACATGTGGGAATGTTTTTTTGCTTACCGCGTCGGCGTTGGGAGTGGTAGGACTCTGTGCATGTCTCCATTATATCTGCCTGCTCTGTAGCCCAGTGCTGTGGAAACTCTGTAAAACACCAGAGAAAACATTAGAAAAACAGTCAAAACACTGGCACAGTCTGTCAAGTGAATGGATCTTTTGGTGACGGTTTACAGGATTAGTCGGACTCGCTCCATCTTTTGAAAAATAAGTCACTGTGGACAGACCAGACTTTAAACATGTAATTTATTGAACAGGTGGAATCAAGGATTCCAACTCACGTGTTGCTCTGACAGAGTTAGTTGCAGTTGACGCTACGGAGGTTGGCTGTGCTATGTTGCCCGGAAGAGGGCGTTGCTGTAGGTGTTGGCATGTCTAGTGGCACGGATGGTGTAGGAAAACGGGTTTGTGGGAGAGCAAACTGGGAGCTGCTTCCGGTCTCACTGGCTTGGCTGTTGGGACATAAAGTGACAAGAGCAGAGTTCAACTGTAATGAAACTGGGTTACTGTAGAAAGAAAAAAAAAGTCCAAAATATGCTGCATTTCAGATATTTCACTTAGGGAAAATCATCCTCATGGACACAACAAAGTCTCAATCGAACGATCAAAATTCAGTGCAGTACCGACCAGTTGCATGGGGGCTGTAGATGGCATTCTTTGCTTCATGGCATCTTGATGCGGCCGACTCCTGCTGATAGCGGGCGGGCGGTCCATCATGGCGCCTCTCATGCCCCCAGTGCAGTCTCCAGGGCCTAACTCTCTCAGCAGTAGAGACCGAAGACGCTTTCTCCAACTTTGGAAGCCTACAACGAGATCTGCATTGTCACGAACCAGCTGGAGGGGGAAGGAGGGAGAGGAGGAAGAGATTAGAGAATCAATAGAGGAGTGAAAACAAAATAAATACAGATTAACAAATAGACAAGTTTAAGTGATTATGAATTGAGTTAATGTTTGAAATACAAAGACCACTAAATTGGCGGTAATATGATGGCATAATTTAATCACCTCTAATTTTGTCTTCACATCCACCATCCAAGATGTACTACAATTTAATACACCACAAATGGTTTGCCTTTGAATATATTGTAGTTACTTTTCTTAAAGTAGCTAAGTACATATTTAGTTATAGTATGTTTTTATGCAAGTTGTAGAAAAATTATCCTCCAAAACCCTGTATCTCTCTTGGAGAAAATAGCAGAATTTTTACACATAAAGTTCAATTTGCTTAAGGATTTGAAAAACAGTCCAGACCACATTTACATCAGTAAAAGCTGCAGTCCCTCTCATCCTTCTCTGTGTTTCTCACCTGTTTGTGAACCTTGTAAGTTGGTCCAGGTTATTCCTAAGAAAGGAAATCTTCTGCTTGGGTGCAAGACCCTCACATTTCATCAGGGCTCCATTTCTAATTTCTGCAGAGGACGACGGAGCAAAAAAAAGAGAGATTAAAAAGAGAAAGCAATGTAGAGGGAGGAGGTTTTGTTCAGGTGTCTAGAAATACCAGTAACTCACTGATCACTTTGACAAACAAGTAGACTTGGCTTTCAAACCCTTTTGAGTTATTGTGGAACAAAAGCTTCCACCTTAATAGAGACTCACATTAATAATTCTCTGATCTTGACCATCTGCATCCCTCTAACCCCACCTGCTCAGTTTTTCAGCAGCTTAGTGATGGAGGACAACATCACTGATATATTACCTCCTTGCTGGATCTTTCCCTCAGTTGTTTATTCCACTGTGCCATATAAAAAGCAAATTGTCACATACATTACATGACATCAAAAAGTCAAGGGGATATGAGGGATGGAGGATGTTGTTGCTATTTGAGGTTGATCAGGGGGGTATTACAGATTCCTTAAACCCCCCTCAACATGAAAGAAACATTCCAGAGCTACTGCCTTCTCTTGTCCTCTTTCGGCTGCTTACTTTTTTAACCCGCGACGTGAGGTCTTGAACGAACAGCTTGCGCAGGTTGTGGAGGGTCTGGAGTTCGCGGGCCTGGAGGACAGACAGACAGAGACAAGGTTAAGAAGACAACTCTGGACGCTGTGAAATTAGACAAAGGTTATACGAATGAAAGGTGAGCAGACTGAAGTAACATGAGGTATGAGGGAAGAAAGAGAGAGAGACAGGCGATGCAGGCAGATGGAGAAGACGTGTGTATTTTACTCACGACAGTCTCCTCCAGACCCTTCAAGTCTTGTTTAGTCTGCTCATGACGTTCATGCAGGAATCTGAAAGAAACAGCAATCATCTTAAATGACAATATTTGTGTGCACTTCAAGACACTGTAATATTTTACGTTTTAAGTTTTGAGTGCCCCTTGCTGGAATTTAAGAGGACGTAGACTGTTTCCAATCAGTCCTCCTCCAATATTCTATATCCTTCATTGAAATTATCCAGAAAATGCCACCAAAAACCATCAACATATGCTCTTTTTTATCTACTTTAGCAAATTAAATTCTTATCATAGTAAAGTGAGAACATGAGAGCATGGACACTTACGAGAGCTCCTCCAGGCGCTCGCTCTTTGTGCTGTCCTGACTCTTCAGGCGCTCAAAGTCAGCACGAACCTGAGCCAGCTCCAGCTCCAACTTGGAGTTACGACTGGAGGTGTGAAGTAACACCACATGTTCAGGAGGAGAAAGACAAAGATTAAAGGTTAAAATGAATACACAGCAAACGTGTTTATCTCACAGATAATAGTTGGTAAACATCTGAAAAGATATCTATATATTGTCAATAATAGTATAGAATGATTAATAATAAGAAATTCTCCCATGTGTAGTATCTTTGTGTAAACAGAAAGAACAAGTTAAGATGGTCACGGACTCAGTGAGTTCGTCAATGATCCTCTGCTTCTCATTGATCTCATCCCGCAGGCGGGCCAGCTGCTTGTGATGGAGGCCGTGGTGAGACTCTCCCTGCTGACGAACAGCCTTCTGGACGTGAAAAGAGCAAATGCACAGTGTGTCTTAAAATATGATGGCTTCTGCAGTAAAAAGTTGAAAATAAACAAAAATAAAAAGCTAAGCAATCTGTTTGAGGTTATTCTTTGGAGCGACAGAGATTGAGAAAGCCCTCTGTTAAAACAGAGACAACATGAGGGGAGAGATGAGTGAAGGAAGTGCTCATAACAGAATCTGCTACACGATACTACACGTAAAAATCGCTTCTTACCTTCACATTTCCATCTTCAGTCTCACCCTTCTCTCCATCCTTCTCCTCAAGCAGGGAGTTATCTGGAATTGAAAAACAGAAAGAAAGCATTCTTACAACCTAATAACAGCTTGAAATGCATAAAATGTATATTGTTTGAATTTTTGTTAAAAATTAAGATGGGAAGGAAGCTGAACAACCCCCCCCCCCTTTTTTTTTTTGCTACAGTATTTTTACATGCATGTTACCCTGGTCTTGCAGCTTGGCCAGCTCTTCGCTCAGGGAGTCGTGGCTCTCCTCCAGCAGCCTCTTCTTCTGCTCCACACTCTGCATGTACTCCGTCAGAGAGCGGATCTTAGCCTCATGCTGCACAAACAGACACCCACGTACCAACCACAATTATTCATCCATTCCATCTTCCACCAATTCTTCTGCTCCATATTCAGTTTATTTTTTACTTATATTTCTCAATTTTGCCTGGTTCTTTTTTCACTCCTGCCCACCTCATGATCCATCCGTAGGTTATATCCCTTTATTCCTTATGTCCTATTTCACAATGCACCGTCCCGTCCCATCCCTCTCCCTCTATCTCACCTGAGAGATGAGGAGCTGGCAGGAGGAGAGCTCCCTCCCAGTCTCCTCCATCTTGCGGTGGCACTCAAGCTGCATGTTCTCCAGCTGGCGGCAGCGCTTCACCATGCTCTTCACCTCCGACTTGATCTTGCTGATGTAGAGGCGAGCCACCGTGAACTCCTCCTCGATGGCACCACTGATCTCCACCGGCTACAGGTTAGAGGAAAACTTAAGATCAGAATTTCCTCAAGGGTTTCTCCACAGTAATATGTAACAGATCTGGATACACAGGAACCTCACTTAGAACACACACAGTATTATATGTTTTATTGTGTAATAGGTACATGTTGCCCTCTTATTTAAAGCCCTTTTTTACGCTGTGATTCAACTCACCAGCTTGATCTCCCCATTGCCCACAATGGTGCTGAACTCGCTGAGGTCCCTCATCAGGCCATTGAGGACGTCAGCGATACGTTTCCTCTGCTGACCGCTCACTTCCTGCATACGAGACAGCTCTGCCTCCAGCTCCATCAGACTGGCCTGTTGGAGAGAAAATGAAAGAATCAGTAAGGATTAGTGAAGCTACAAAATTCACCACAAAATGTTTAGAAATGCATCTAGAAATACACAGACTCATGACCCCTGAATTATGGCCATTTAACATAATTGAGTTGCTAGAGCCACCTATAGGTGAAATTAAATCAAATATTGCAGGACTGCTCAGAGTAAATGCATGTGCCTGTCATCTAAATTTGATTACAATATAGTATCAAGCATTATAGCAGTTTATATTAAGCCACAGAGGAATTTGACAACAAAATGCAGTATCACATAGCAACAATCAAGTTAATATCTATGTGCCACATTCAGTAAAGATCCAGAACACAAATAAAAACAAACTAAAAAATATTATGGGACCAAGAACCTCCTTAGCAGTGGCAATAAGCTAAGCTTAATGTAAAAAACCTCTACTGGTTTTTCTCAACAACCTGATTGCCATGTAATTCCTGCAGTCTGTTCTACTCATGAAAACTGCACTGCTACAGCAGGTGCTTATCTCCATGGTGCAGTAAGCAAACAAGTGAATCCTTCTGTTCTACCTCCTGTCTCTGATTTCACCTCTCTTTCCATCAATCTCACATTTCTCACACCATTTCTCTTAAAACATTACCATTTTCTGGGACAGTTGGTCAGCCAGCAGCTGGTTCTGCAGGCCTTTCTCCTCCACCTCCTGGCTCTTCTGGTCATAGTTGATGGCCAGCTCCTCCAGAGCCTGCAGCACCTCCTTCACCTCAGCCTTGGCACAGTCGCTCTCCACCTGCAGCCTGCCGAGTTCGGCCTGGACCTTGTCCCCATCACCACGGGACGAGGCCAGGAGCTGGATCATCATGTGTGTTGATAAGAGAGAGACAGACAGATCCCTTCTTATTTTTATCAAGTGACTGTTTGAGAGATACAGAGTTCTCACAATACAGTGTGTGTGTGTGTGTGTGTGTGTGTGTGTGTGTGGTTGTGAGACTTTGTGCGTGTGTGTGAGTTTCCATGTACCCACCTCATCCTGGTCCAGCATCTGCTGCTTCAGTTTCTCCACCAACTGGCACTGCAGGTTGATCTCATCATCCTGCGTAATGAAATAAATACCAACCTCAGTACCACCCACACTCCAGCACTTCCATGTGTGTATGAAAACTTCATTGGTGTTCATCTTGTTTCTCACTGACAGTTTTCCATTTACAAATCCATAATTACATCTCAATGTATAAGATGTTGCAGGTGTTAAACACTCGCGAGAGACACTTAAACTATCCTTATTTATCTTTACATTATAAAAACTATAATTTAAAGGCACTATAATATAAAAATAACATCTGCACTTACATTTGAAATTACAGTAGAGCTTAAGTAGAAAACTGAGCTGAGTTGTCTCTAAGTGATAATGATCATGTTTGTGTGTTTGAACCTTGTCATCCAGCTGCTTGTACAGCTTGCGGATCTCCTCTTCGTACTTCTGACGCTCCTCCTCAGAAATGCGGACCACAATGGAGGAGGTGTCATTGTCCAAAACGGGACGCTCCTCCACAGCCTCGATGCGGTTCACCACGTCTGAAGTGGTTCGCTCGGTCTCAGGCACGTCCTCTCCTGAAGGGACAAAGACGACAGAGAAACAAATACATGACAATAATGCAGTTTTGTTTACAAAGTCAGCACAGAAGAGACAAGGCTTCTCTCGGACGTAAGTGAGTCAGAAAATGCTCAGTGCGACTCACCATTTCTCCAGCGGTTGAGCTCAGCCTCCAGCTTCTGGATGGTGTCCTTCAGGGTCTTGTTCTTCTCCTTCTCCTTCTCGTACTTCCTCTTCCACTGCTCTGCAGTCAGCTCCAGGTTGATGGAGGCGGTGTTCCTGATGGTCTTAGCACTGTGACCGAGGAAGACGAAGACAGAGAGACACAGAGGGACGGCCCGATGATCAGTGTTTGTGTTTAAGTAACAGGTCTACTGGATAATCTGCTCAAAAATGTAACTGGTATAGTTCTATCACCTGACATTTTAGTGCGACATAAAACTACTAAAAAGAAAAGACGATTCTAACACAATTATAATGCCTAATTTTTTTCTAAAATATCAGGTACAAATTTGGTCTTGAGACCTTTCCTGAGCCGTCAGATTTTAAAAGAACATTGGTGAAAGAGCATTATTCCTCCAAATAAATACATGATAAATGTAATATGTTGTATTCAAATGGACAGTTAATCTGCATCTGCCTTGTTTGGATTTTAGTTCATGCTAAAAATAGTTCATTGCCCTGCTTTTGAGGGATAATAATACCCTTTTGAAAAATGAGGCAACATAAGAAACATGTACGTATTTTGTGGTTTCCTTGCCATTTTTTGAGTTAAATCATCACATTCATATTATTAAAAATCTAGCTAAGTACCAATCTAACTATGAACCAAGGCGACTTGGTCTCATGTGTAAATGTGCTTTTACAGTCATCACTGAAAGTGATATGATGTTGGGCAAAGTCAATTAGCATCTGCAATATCAGGATTTTGGTAGGCCACGCCCAAACTAGGTCATCATTCTGCTTTAAGGGGTAAATATAATTAGTTTGGGTCCTGATAAAAATGTGGCAGCATGTGAGAAAGCTGTAAACATTATTCATTTTCCTCGTACGTGTAGAGGTAATCTTTTTCTCTAAAAAGCATGATTTCTTAACAAAGATGCAATGACTGTACCCACCGCTGGCCAAACATCAGCGTTGACTTGGTCTCAGCGTCGTTGTAGCTGGAGGGAGAGCAGCAGATGAACATGGTGGTGCGACAGTTCCCACCGAGGGAGTCCTGCAGGATGCGGGTCATTTTGCTGTCACGATACGGCACGTGAGATTTCTGCATGAGAGAGGAAGAGAGGAGGAGAGAAAGAGAATACAGAAAGAAGGGAGAAGAGAAGAACGGAGGACAGAAAAGACAGAGAGTGGAAAAATCAAGATTGAGAAACAATTTGGAACCAAAAGAGTACAAGAGACATTTGATGTGTGCTTCATTTGCTTCTTGATTTTGTGTTTCTGCAGAGATTCATCAGCAGATTAAATTCAGCAAAAATGTGCATTTTCCCATTCCTCTTGATTTCTCCATTTTGGATCCTGACAAACCCCAAAACTGCTGTCAAACATGACAGATTGATTGTGCCGCATCCAACTACTCTTATAATTGGCAGGGACAGTTTTGGCATTTGAAAGCCAAACCTACTGAGTTGGCGGAAAGGAAAGAGGAGTGTGGGTACTGGGCAGGATGCATTTCATTAACAAGTCAACAGGAGGGACACAGAGCTACTGTACATGAGTGTTAGAAATGAAACAGAGATGATCTGGACTCTCAGTTGTAGAAATGGGAATTAAACATCTCTCAGTTTACCTAGATTCTTCAAATAAATCAAACTTCAGTCGTGAGAAGATATGTTTCACTTAACTTAAAAATTAGGAAATATATCAACTATTTCTTATCATCTCCGTAAATATTTCACATATTAGCTCAATACTGACATATTCACCGAAATATTTTGGGTATCTATTTGACTGTAAATGTAAATCTATTATTAGAAGTGCATCAACTTTTACCCTTCTGCCGATAAAAAATGAGGGAGGTTGGGTGTAAATGTCTCACCGTGCCCTCAGCCAAAGCAGAGATGACATTTCCCAGAGCAGACAAAGACTTGTTGATGTTTTTAGCCTCATCCAGGACGGCTCCTGCAGCTCCGGTCTTACTGACCTAGAAGAGAGATGATGGCAAACAGGGTGAAGTCAAACATGAGTGATGCACAGAAACACAGACGAAGACCATACAAAATAAAATGTAACACACACAAAAAAAAAGTCAAGTTATTGATCTGAAACAGTTGAATTTCAGGTTGAGAGAGATGATTTTTGTCTTCTACCTTCTCGCTACCAGCCAGATCCACCAGGTAGAGCTTTCCACACAGCTTCTGCTCAGTCTCCACATGCTCCTGCTTGATGTTGATCAGGAAGATGCTGTGGCTGCGAGAGCTGTGCTCGTTCATGTCTACACAAAGACAGACACAGTTGGAGGGTGGGGGTGGGGTGGCGACAAAAAGCAAAGAGGTTAGACTGCAGTCTTAGAACATTAGACACACGTTACTTCTTAAAATGTTGCTGAAATTGGTGTTAAAACCCCTTTTTAGAGGGATAAAGAATTATACTTTATTAATTTATTATTATTTCTTCTAAAGGTTGCCGATGTACCAGGGAAAAATAACATTCTCACAGCTGAAATCAGAAAACTGACATGCATGTAGGCCTTGTTTTACAAAACCTAGAAACCATTATTTACATGACTTTCTCCTATTCAGTATCAGCAGTTTTTAGGATTGTGCCACCTTGATGCTCTGAGGAAATTTATGAGTGAATTTAAAGAAACGTGTGTATTTTAAATGTGTGTACTTTGAATGTACCACGTCTTCTTTAACAACCCATTAATACAGCAGAATGATGTCACCATTTCACAGAGTGCAGTAAAAAAAACAAACACATCACTGATCTAAATGCCTGTCTTCATCAGACCTCTCCACAGACTGAAAGTTCAGGTTTCTCTGCAGATGATATCTGAGGGCATCAGCTCAGTGTCTGCAGAGTGTCGCGCCATTAGTCTGGTATCAGCACACCGTTCTGCAGCACAGTGAGTCAGCAGGCATCAATAGGAAACAAAGAAGACTGTGCTGCTGGGGAACGCAGCTTTCAGCAAATCTGATCCGCTGCTGCGAACATTCAGTCGATTTTCAAAGCTGGATTATGGTAGAATTTGATTGTTATCACTTTATTACCATTATAATAACACTTTATATTATTTCCAGAGCAGCCTTTCTTATGGCTAGATAAAATCTATCTAATTTGTCCACATGGAAAAATTTGTTGTGTCACCCAATCAATATGAAACATTCTCTCTCCCACAAATACATAAAAATCAGTCTCTATCTCATAATATAAATGCATGGCTGTTATATAACCTAATTACAATGTCACTGTTTACTTAAAGAGGTAACACACAGGCAGAAATGAATATTTATAGCAATTTAGCATGCACCCTGGGGGCTCAGCATCTTCTGCCAGAACACATGCTGCAGCTCAGTGTGAAGAGTCAGACAGTATTTTACTGGCCTGTCTGGGAAGAGATTCCTCATGCATCAGCCTAACGGATGGATGATTTGTGACACCCATGTTCTTTTATAATGGTCTGTACCAGACTAGCAATCTGAGCTTTCATTTTTATACAAAAGTTACCACGTTTACTGAATTCTCACAACCAAGAACACTGCATAGAAAGTGCATAGAAAATCATTTTTATTCAAACTCTGTTAAATGAAATGATGAAACTGAAATGAGCAATTTGATTTCTAGATGAAGATTTTGTATTTTTGTGTTTGTCAGCCCATCCTAACTGAATATTCCTGTTATACTCCAGTGTTTACAAGTATTACTGATGTAAACACATTGTGAACAGCATAGGAAAACAATGACAGCTTTGTTTTCATCTGTGTTTAATTAGAAAGACCTTCAGACCTTGATTCTAGTGTCTAAATGTGAGTGTCAGTCTGACCTTTGATTCCTCTCAGCGGCTCATTACCTGCATGCTGAGACCATTGTTAGGAATATAAAGTGTAGTGATGCAGTTTAATGTGATTAGGCCTCACAGGAGATACTAATTGGTTACTCTATAGTTGAATTAACTCTATGACTCTATGATATTTATCTTTGTGGCATTTGTGGTTGATAATAATAAGAAACTGACTCTGATGCTAGTTTCTGTTTTATGGGTGAAAATTTAGATCTCAGGTTTCCTGCTTTCTGGATATCAATTCTTCTTTGTTTCATCAACAAGTACTAAATTTCTAAAACATAATCATGTCTTTAGTCAACTGTTTTAACCTATCTCTAATTCATTAGCAACCTAACATACTGCAGGACGTTCAATGTATCTTTAATTTCGGCAACACTGTGGCAGTGTCAGTCAAACCCGTCTTCTGTCCCGCAGCACAGATGATTTGAAGAGGGGCGACAATAAAGGAAAGTCAGAGTCAATCACTTTGCTGAAAATGTAAAAATCAAACACTGAAAGTCTGTTGTGAGAACGAGCCAACGCAGCAAGTGAGCACTGAGGCACAAAATGCATTAATTCTGAAGACTGAAGGACTGAACGGGATGAGATTTATTACAGTGAAGCAGTTTTGTTGAGCACAGAATCCCAAAGCTCATCTGTGGTTGAATTCAGTGCTGTGAGTCAGCACCAGTGACTGTATATAAGGCAGCACAAGACTACACCACAGAAATAATAAAGGAGTTCACTGTCCTGTTGTTCAGATAATTCTCAGCGGAGGTTCTTTACTGCATTTTTGTGTAAATTATCTTTTTGATTATTTCTGATAAAAAAAGATAAATAAGATAAATAAAACCATTATTTATTTATTTTATTTTACACATAATCATTTTTAAAGAATCTTTTTTGATCTTGAAAAAATATTTGATATTTATGGAATTTATAGAGTATAATGACTGGTTTAACTGGTCATTAGGTCATGTGTGATGTTAGCTGATGTTTTGTAATGACGTGTTGTACAATGTAGCTAAAGTGTCACTCTGACCTGTAAACCTGCAGCACTGGAGCCATTAGTCAGACATTATTACTGGACCAAAGAGGAGTGAGTCAGCAGCACAGAGGCCAAAACAAAGAGCAGGAGCTACAGATCAGGGGGGCTTCAGTAAACTGGCTGCAGTTTACTGAATACTGCACTGTCAGAAGCCAGTTTAGATGAGCAGAGAACTGAAGCTGTTTCTGTTTGTTACTAGGCATTATTGAGATAATGTCTCTGAGTAGAGACCTTGTTACACTTTGTTACTTTCTCCAAGTCCTGCCAATTACTTCACAGTGAAGCTCCATCTGACAGGATCCCATTTCTTTTTATGAGAAGCTTGAAAACTATAGCACAACGTAACATGAAGATTACATAACAAGATACAGTAACTGGCTCCATGAATTCAGCTGTCAGCTCACGCATCGGTGACTGCCACTGCCGGCACCAACGAGAAACCAACACTGGATCTCATGCTCTGATGCGGAAGCAGAGCAGCAAGAAAACTTACTTTTATTCTCAAGAGGAGAGGAGAGCTTAAATGTTTCACTGTAAGCATTTGTCCTTTGGGTTGTTTTTTTATTATATACAACAATCAGATTGTCATGAGTTGTAATATTCATGAATTGGTGTATATCATGTGATCCAACATCAATAGTGAAAGATAAAGACTCACTGGTCACAGCAACATGGCGGTTAGCTTTGCCCTCGTCGATCACATCCATAACCTCATCAGGACTGGAGACAAAACGCTCAGTGCATCCCTGAAACAGAACATGAGACAGATTTAATATAGAGGACCTGACGCAGCCCACAGACAGACTTTCACTTAAAAAGACAACATATAATGCACTGCTTTCACAAACCTTGACATACGGCACCCTATTCTTATCTTCATGGACCGACAGGTTGGTCTTTGTCACTGAAAAATAGAGAAAAAAAATTAAGTGATGAGTGCTTTTTGAAAGTACTTCAGCATGAAGTACTGAAGTACTGTAAAAAGTACTGTTTTACTGTGATTCATGAAGAGCTAATCGGCACTCACCATCCAGCAGGTCACGGATTTTGTCCATGTAGATTTCAAAGTAGGAAACCTGTCGGGGGAAGAAAGAAAATTATGGAAACAAAATGAAATTTGATTTAAATGGTTTACAGTATTAAGAATGCTAGTAACAGGGGAGGCAAGTTATTTATTATCAGCAATTATGATATTATTGATCCGAAGCAAAATGACATATTTGCAGATACGAGAGCACATTAGAAAAAAGAGAGAAAAAATGTCTAAACAGAAACCACAGTACAACATAAGACAATAACTCATCAAATACCTTGATGTGGAATTCAAGGTTTTCATCCATAGCAAAGATGTGGTTGAAAATGTCCTCAGCGATGCGAGGAATAATACCCATCTGGTGCGGGTCGTGGAGTTTGCCCTGCAGCAGGAAGTCACAGATGAAAAAGTTTAACTAGGTGTGAATGGGTACTTCATGCAGTCTTAGTAGAGCAAAACTGCTGGGATTTTTTTTTGTTAAATGTTTGAATTACAAAGGTTTCCTAATCTGATTGGTAGGATAAAATAAAGGTTCATTCAAAGAAACTGTTTGTTGGTCTGAAAACTGCACCTCCATGGTGTGAGTCTTCCCGGAGGAGGTTTGTCCATATGCGAAGATAGTGCCATTGTAGCCACACAGCACATCTATGAGTCAAAAAAAGAACAACAAATGAGACCACAGCATATATATTGTTTAATAAATTTCAATCTTTTTGAATGCAGTCCATCCATACCTTTGACAATCTGCTTGGCGCAGGTGTTGTACACCTGCTCCTGGGTGGTGTTGGTTGGAAACACTCGGTCAAAGACATACGACCTCCCCTGTGAAGAACACAAACAACAAACAGTTCATAAAAGGAGAATACAATCATTTATCATCAAAAAGTTTTCCAATTTTCAGTTTTCAAGTGATAATTTCTTTAAAAAATCATTATTTAATCCTGTCTATCTCTCTAATCTTCTAACTAACAAGGGCACAACAATAACAAAACAGACAAAAGTATTATCTGACTCATAATCTATGAAAAAGGTTTTGTGACACTTTAATTTCTTTTCCAACAGCTAGTCATCTGTATAGGCTTTGGGAAATGATGTCAGCCCTGAGAGCTGGTCAGTGACTGACAGAGGTGTCTGATGCTTGAAACTGACTGACTCATTCTCACGTGCCTGAATTAAAAAAACAAAAAAACAAAAACAAAACAAGAATAAGATGGTGTATACACTCATCTGAAATGGGTAATTTTTAAACCTTTTAAAGTGTTATTCCTCTCAGGAAAGCACATATTTGTGTCACAATCCAACACAACATATTGCTGGTGTCATGTGAAAACAAAACAAAACAATTTGTCTTTAAGGCTTAAAAATGTATTGTGATGATTACTTTGAAAATGTTTTGGAAAAACTTTATAACACATTTAAGGCAAAAACAAGTTAACTGAGTTACTGTGTAAACACTGATGATTAAAAGCACAACCTGATATGAGATATGCTGCTATTTGCTGTACATTTAATTGCAGGATGAAAACTCATCAACCAAGTTTTCAAAAAATTTCAAAAAAGCCCAGATTTTAATTTTGATCACACTTCAATTGAGCCAAGGAGCCATACAGCATTTGACTCATCTCAGCTTAAAATAAAAACTGTGTTGATGTGAGCTGTTTTCAAATGATATGACATTTTTTTTTTTTTTTTAAGCTATACCATCTCAATTGGGACACACAGGTGTGCTGAAAATGCTTTAGTGTTGCTACCATTTTTATAGATGGCTTGTTCAATGCTGCTTTTATCTCTGTCACAGTAAGTACACAACAAAAGACGATGATATCAGCAGAGAGCAAGCAAGCCAGTTCTGCAGTGCCTCTCTCTCTCTCTCAGCTCGTCAGAGCCGTATTTCATCCAGGACCTGGCAACTTCAGATAATGGATGAAGGTTGTTAAAAAAGTGCTTTCTCCTTTACTATCGCTTAATATCTAACAAAGTCAAGGAGACCAAAGTCATGTGAAAGACAAAATGCACTTTTCATTAGTAGTCTTGTATCTAGTATGTTACTATTACCAGCTTGTCTGCAGTGCCCCCAGGTGTAGCTCATCAGTCCTAAGTTAACCAAGAGCTGTTAAGACCTGCTGTAAGATAAACACAACGCTGTACCCAAAAGGCGGCTAGCTTAGCTTAGCACAAGGACTGGACACAGAAGAAAAAAGCTTGCTCCAACACATTATATCCCATTTGTTTAATCAATACAAAAACTTAAGTTGCCTCCGTTGGTTTTGTAGCAGCCCTGTAGAGAGGACTTTTCAACCTTTACACAGAGCCTGGCTAGCTGTTTCCACCCCCTGCTTCCAGTCTTTGTGCTAAGCTAGGCTAACTGTCTCCTGGCTGTAGCTTTGTATTTACTGAAAAGAGATAGGAGCATGGTTTTGAACTTCTCATTTTGCACCCCCCAAAAAAGCGCATTTCCCAAAATATTCCTTGCTTTAAAATAACAGCATGCTCAAACATACAATCCAGTACAGTGGTAGAAACCCAGTAATTTAGAATATGAGCAAAAAACTCCAGGAAAATATCTCCACTTTTCAATAAAACTGATTAATTAAACACTCTATAAGAAGACACATTGACTTACAGATGCTCTTTGAACAGATAGCTATGTGGGGTGAGGTGTCTCAACCTTGCTTTCTCTCTGCCTCCTCATGCTAAACTCCAAGGAAGCAGGTGAATAAATGATGAAGCTCCTGCACACTGGTTACTGGTGAAATGACTACAAAGCTCAACAGAAAGTGCATGAAGACAATATATGTATTTACCTGGTATATTATTTTTTTCAAATTTTTAAATATTTGTAACATATGACATTATACTGTCTTTGAACATATATTTTAAAGAAAACAGACTCCCTTAATGTCCTTTTGATTTTCACACTGATGTCTTGATGACTCATCTTAGAGGAGTTTGAGGACATTTTATTTTGGATCAGTTTTAATCACACTGTATGTTGGAGGCTAAATCCACAGGAATGCATTTTGTTTATTCCAAAATTGGTCCCCAAAATAACTCAACTCCTCCTCAAATACAAACAACCACTGTGTGACACACTGATGAGTGACTCAGCCCTGACAATGCTCGCTGCAGAAAACAGGCCATTAAACCCCTGAATGTCACTGTCCCATCTGATACAGAGGCCACAATGCAACACAATAATGTGAGCTGCCAGAACATGAGCCGTATTAAATGTCATTAACAAATTGACTCATCTGTGGACCCCGCCCCCAGGACAGAGTGATTTAATAGAGAGGCATTCAGTCCCATGAGGGAGGGAGGGACGGAGGAGGTACAGAAAGAGACATAAAAATGGAGATGTATGAGCGAGGGAGAGGCAGTGACAAAAGAGAAAGAGAGAGAGAAACAAGAGGTTGAGGAAAAATTGAGACAGAGAAACAGACAGACAGATGGAGACAGAGGCAGCAGGACAGTCAGTGATGTATGAGCTTGCTGGATGATTATTGATCCTCTCTGTAGGCAATTAGAGAGATCAGTTTCTGACTCTACTGTCCAGCGTCACGCTGAGAGGAGAGAGGAAGGTCAGGTTGAGATGTTTCCATTATCGCTGGAGGAAGTCTCAGCAACAGTGAACTACTCCTCTCCTTTTAGCCATCTATGTAGTCCTCATTTATACTCTATTTTTATGTTTCCTTTGATTTTCAGACATGAGTTGCTTGGCCAAGAATAAAACACAATCTAAATAGGGACAAACAGCAACACATATGAGCAAAAAATGCTATTAAAACTGATAAAACTATGTTAAAATTCTGATCACAGTTTACATGAACAGCTGTTCTCATTTCCTACAGGCTGACGTGCAGACCATACTTAAATGAGATCAACAAGCCTATGGCATTTTATTTGACCTCATTTACACTGAAGGTATTTTGGCTACCAGTGATGGGATCAATTCAATTTCAGTGCTCTGAATCTTAAATGTAACCATGTATGAACCACACAGTGATGGCCAAGTCACTGTTCTCAATTACATCTATGCAGCAAAGACATTTGATAAATTAAATTTATCAAATGTCTTTGTCCATAATTAAAATACTAAAACTAACATAATGAGTAACAAAAATAAGCAGTGGGAGTATTTCAGCCTGTTTCCAATAAAAGTCAACTTGTTCCAAGAGATTTCTGGAAATAAGTGTCTGTTTCAGTAAAGTATACTGAAATAAGGCCAATAGAAATCAAGAAAAATGGGACATGATTCCAGAAAATTCTTGAAAAAAAAAGAAAGATTTCATTTAGGCCATTAAATGGAATCATAGCTGCCTACACTGGCAGCTCCTTCACTTTTGAGAAAATAACATTTTTAAGATGATAAATTTTGATGATGATAGAAATGTCTTTTTTCCAGCTTGGACCACAATCAAATTCATGTTCCCTGAATGAAACACAGCATTCACAACATATTATAGCCAGAAGCTTCGGGTAAATGCTCTCCAGCTCTTACTCATTTAGAATTTAAAGACACTGACTCATGCACTCTGTGCATAGAAATGTATTCACCCTGACAAACATTCAGTCTTGAGTGTGAGGGGAACATGCTGCATCATCAGATTTGGCTCACCAGCCCCTGTCTACCTCCAAACTTCAACATCAACAACAAAGATCATCAGCAGATGTCTCCTGTGTGCTGTTTACCAGCATCTGCTAACACACCCACAACTGAGCATGAAGAGATTAGACAGCTAGTATGAGCTGTAGGTTTGTCTCCTTCATGAGCTGTAGGTTTGTCTCCTTCATTAAGGACAGGTTAATTAGACAGAGGTTAATTAATCTAGACTTCCAGAGTGAATGAATTGGCCTGCCATCAAAGTGAGCCTGGAAAAGAAACTACTTTAAATTCATTAACAATCATTTTGACTGGCCTTTGAAGGTTGCCTTAGTCTATGAATCGGGATTATTCATTTAGGGCCTTGACAGACTGATACAGGCTCACTCTAAAATACAACTTAAAGCTTGAAATATTTGATGTTATGATCTATTTCATAACATAAAACTATGTGTAATTTTGTTAGACAGGCTACATATCCTTGATGCTACACAGGGCAGACCTCAGTCAGCTGATGCAAGAGGGCAGCTTGCGCATTTTAGCAACATTACACGTATTTTTTTTTTTTTTTTTTTTTTTTTTGCTTTGTCATCTTCAGTTAAAGACAGATTCTGGGGGGTATAGGTGTGGTTATTTCCCCGTGCTGCACCTATAATTACGTTTTCCTGCACAATCCACAACCCAAACAGATGGGTCCGTGCAGCTGATGATTTATTGATGAGGGGCCTGTGTGCACAACAAAGCGCCTGCCTTTACTTACTCCGACGATGACAGTGTCGTCTGCTTGGAATTTGGGGAGAAACTGGTCCCCGCGTAAAATCTCCGACTGGTTGAGAGGGCGAAAGCGACACAGCACTTTTATGTTGCACTCCGCTGGAACATCGGCCATTGCGCTGATTCAAGGAGGAGGAAGGATGCTGCTTTCTGCTGATGGGAGAGATGATGCTGAGGCTGGAGGCGATCAGACGCTGATCGGGGCCTGATCTGACCGTCAAAATAAACGACGAGGGCTGCGCAAAAACTACGACCTTCTACGTCGAAAAGACTCTGAGGTCGGCGGAGAGGTTGGACGGTTTTATCCTGACAGACTTAGAGAGACTGCGATTTATTTATGCGCAGCTGGACGGTGTTTCCGTGTCGCAGTGAGGCGGATAGGCTAAATTAGATGTCAAATCGCCAAACGCTGCCCTACATTATTCAAACAACCGGCTCCGATGTTGCTCGATTTCCTCCGCTGGCTGATCTGACGCTGTCTTTCTCTCTCGCGTGTTTTTTCTTCTCTTTTTCGGGTGCGGCGGTGGATGTGCGTCTGGCCGGTTGAAGGTGAGATGCTGCTGGAAGGGCAGTGAGGTAAAGCTGCTGATGATCGGTCCGCTTTGGTCGCCACAGCGCCCTCTATAGGCGGGTCGAGGAAGGGCGTGGTCTGCATCCGTCTCTTTAAAGTGGTACCCAACAGCCTCAGCATCATCAGCTCAGCATCCTCGCGGGCAGGCGGAAACCAGGGCCCTGCGCTGCGGCGTCACATCCGAGCAAAGACATGAAGGATAACTTCATTAGTTTTTGTAAATCAGCCACCATGCCCACTGATGCAATGACTAATCATCACGGCCATGTTTTGGCCCGTCTCTTACGCCTGACTGTATTTCTTGGAAGGCATAAGAAACCATTATGGGAAGGCAGTGAGGACTATTGATTAAAGGATTAGTTTAGGCCTCACCTTGAAGGAGCATTACAGTGTCTGATGAGGCAAGAATGATACAGCACAATGTCGAAACTGAAAACACCTTATCATGGCAATAAAAAAAAAACAACATCTTCATCCTTGTGCACAACCTGGAAAGCACTCAATGAGCACAAAGGCCACACAATAAAAAAAAAAAACAAAGAAACAAAATGAAATATATATATATAAAAAAATATAAAATATATATAAAATGTTATGAAAAAATTGAGATATTTATCTACATCTAAACTGATAACCTTTTCTGAAACAGACAAAAATGGATATGAAAACATCCTTCACTGAAGTAATTAACTGAGATTTGTGGGTCAATAACTCTGCACTGATAATCAATATCTTAATCACTGTTGCCCCTGGATTTTATCATTTGCAGGGTAACATGAGTAGAGACCCAACACCTGAACCTCTGTGACACCTGCTCATAGGTTGGAGATTACAGTAAACTGTAACTCAGTACTGTTTACGAGAAGGCTCTCTTTGGAGTGAACAGGGTACTATTATGAGACTGTTCTTTAGGATACAAATGACTACAGATTTTTTTGATACATTTTGTTCTGCAGCAAACAGTGTTATGCAAACGTCGAATTTAATCCTTATTCAACAATATGTAAGAGTTAAAAGGCAGATACAGATAAATTAGATCAGTTTATGTTTAGTTGCTCACATCATTTCCTGAACAGAAGTCAACACAAGGTAGATTTTCTGTAAATAGTTTAATATTAAATAAAAAAAGACTCCCATATAAAAAAGAAAGCTACAGTCCACAATTTAATCGTCTTTTTTTAAACATAAGTATTGAAAGCAAGGGGTAGAATGAGAAAAATACTTAATTACAATTCCCAGAAAAATTCACAATTCATTGTTTTCTCTCTTGTCTCTTTCTCTAACAATATAAAATCAAAATAAAACACATTAACTGTACATATGTACAAATCTCCAAGTGTAGAAATTGCATAATCTGCTTTCTTTTTCACTTTTTTTTCTTTTTTTCTTTTTAAATACAGCTAGAGATGCCAGTACTTTTGGGGCAGGGCAGTGTGTGGAGGAGAGCTCAAACAGTGATATGAGGAGACAGAGGGAGGATATTACTCCAAATCCACAGTAACACACGGACTCAACAGATCCACGTACAACGTCATCGCTCTGCGTTTTAAGTTTTCCAGCCATTCGTTCAGACAATCAAAGGATATACTGTACTTTCTATAAACTCAGGACTTCTTGCAAATGCGTTTCAAACCTTTCAATTTCAATCCTTTTCCCAAACATTTATCTCGTGGCTGGTGGGGGGCAGGGTGAATGTTGGGGTGAGTGTTATGTCAACAGATAATTACACAGTCTCCATCACACCACAGCTACAAGTAGTTCTTCACAGCAACAAATGACACAGCATGTGTGAAATGTAAGTGGGTTATCAAAGTGGGACAAATGGTGCTCAAAGTTTTTTTTTCCCCTAAATTGTTCCCGATTTGTTGTGGCCCTCACAAACGTCAACACGGTGTGTAAGATTCACTTGTAACAGTTCTCCTTGTCTGTTGGGAAACTCTGATGTGTTATGACATGATTCAAAGAGTTGTAGGAAAAAAAAAACTTCATTTTAAAAATGTTTTTCATAAATTATTAGTGATGTACATTTAGGGAAAATCTCACAGGATGTGGAATCAGGATTTTTTTTAAAGTGTCACAGGTGGTTGATGTAAACTGTCTGAGAAAGCTGATTGGGAGAACCACATTATTTCCTTGGCTTGTTCCATGCAAAGGTTATTTCATACTGAGGAAAAAAAAAGTCTATTCCTTCTTCTATTCTCTTCCAGCACCTTGCACATCTCTTTGAAGTAAAACTGCTGTGTCTCTTTACCTTACGGATAGGGTCTCATTACTAAAATGAAAATAAATTCAACTAATAGTTGGACAGTGAGGGGCTCAGCAATAGCACTGTTGTCCAACACACACTCAAGACACGTAAAAAGACACATCCACACACGTACAGACACACTTTCAACAGAGAGCATCGTTCAAGTAGATGGGCTTTATCCTGACTCACAGTTACACACTGATGAGAAGAAAACAGTACTCTTTTTATTTTTTGTGTTTTCTCACTGACATAATTCTAACAACAACCATAATTAACTCTGATCACAATGTCAAGCAACCATTATTTTGTGAACTAGACCTAAGAGAAGACCTAAGTGAAGAAGTATCCACAAACTCTCTTCAGTTTTTTGTTTTTTTTTTACTTTTTATAAATTAATTTTTCAGACTAGATCTCTCTCCTATGTGTTTTTCATAGTGGTTGCCATAACAATGGTTGACATGACAACAACATAATATTAGTGCAGTTGAAGTAAAAAAAAAAAAAGGTCTAAACAGTGGTGATGATGGTGGAGAGATGGAGGGGGGAAAGAGGGGCGTGTGGCTGCCTTCGATTGGTGAACAGCTCTGACTGACAGCTCCCTCCACCAATCACTGCCTCTGAGACCTTGCGCCCCGTCGCCTCCTGCCGCGGACTGACCTCTCAGGCTTCAACAGTGCTGTCTGGGAACAAGGAACAAGAGAGAGAACTTCCTATCACATCGGGCTTATCTCCCTTCCAGCCGCCCAGTGGTGGAGTGACTACCACTGCAGTCAGAACAGCATAATCACCCCAGATCAGCACAGAGCAGAAACCTTTCCTATAGCAAACACTTCATGTATAGAAAAACAGTGTAAACTACAGAACACTGATGCTCTGTCTTCACTGATTCAGTAGTCTTGCATTTGCAGTTTTATGAATCTGAATAAAACTTGAAGCCTGCTGCTTTTTGGGGTTAAAGATTAATTGTTGACCTTGAATAAAGAATCACTGCAAGGTCAATTTATGAAATGTAAAACTCCATCTGTCATGTTTTAGATATTTTATTCTACGTGAAAAAAGACCTTTATGAGATTCTTTTAATTACTTTTGTGCTACATTGTGATTTGCTGTAAATAATCTGAAGGAACTGGTACAGCAGCCATGTGATAACATGAAAAATGTCATGATTCTACAGCCATGCTTGCAGCGCCAGGAGGCTATATAAAGCTAAATGGTTAAGTCATGCCTGCCAATGCCATGCTGGTGCTTAGCAGGTTTAATATTCACCATGTTGTTTTAAAGGTGTTAGCATACTAACATTTGCTAATTAGACAAAAGCTACTGACAAAGCTAAGCTACATATTGATGAAAATGCTTGCAGGTATTTGGTTATAAACCAAAGTACTAAAATAAAAATCATGGTGGTGCTAGAGGAAAAGTGAGAGGATCATCAAAGTCAGCAGGATACATCATCTGGGGACCATGAATGTCTGAAGGAAAACTGAAGGCAATCCATCAAATACTGACATATTTTAGTCTGGCTTCCATCGGGAAGACCTGGATCGCCTGGGTAGGTTGACCACCACCAACTGATCTCAGTAGCCATGCTGCTAGTAATACAAACATGTCAAGCTGTTGGAAATTTAACAGCAGCATATTCATTAACATGGATAAAATACAATCATGTTTTAAAGTATGACTGGTGGAAAGAGTCTAACCTAGAACAGTTCAGTGATACCAGTGAGAGGTAATCAGCAACCAGCGCCAGTTGATAATGCTTAAATCAATAATCTGTGAGACACTGAGGGAACTGAGTCTCACCGTGAAATTTTGCTCTAGTGCTGTAGCATCCATGTCTCTGAAATCTTCTAACACATTCTGTAGCCTGATCAACAAAGTAAGAAACACACATTAGTACTCAATGTAGCTAAATACATCTGATAGACAAACTGTAATGAAGGATCAGCAAAACTAAAGTTTGTCTAATTTACTGAAGATTACGGTGTAGCCCTATTTTTTTCCTGATTCTGTCTTGCTCATGTCTGGGAATGAACTGTTGCTTCAAGACAATTTACGCTTTGTTTCCTTTTCTTCCTCTTCGACTCACCTGCTGCTCCCGCTGATCCTTGGGAGGTAGAATCAGGAAATCAAATTACAAAAACACTCATGAAAGCATCTATAAGTAATTTAAAAATGCAGCCACTGTCAATCAATGCTACATCCTCTTCTTTAGTTTTCAGCCCAACTTTAATACCAAAGTCCAGTTTCTGATGTCTCAGCAGGATGATGATGCAGTTCCACTTTGCATGGCAGAACTGTTTCATTTGAAGAAAACAGAAGACCCAGGACACTCACCCTTCCTGTTCGGTGCAGCAATGTCCACCTGTCTCTCACTGGGCCGCCCACCATCCCTGGGACTGAGATACCCTGAATGGGGGAAGATGCTCCTGCTCATCACCCCCGCTCTGGGCCAAAGGGGCACACAGCTGCAGCAGGCCCAGTATAGTCTGTCTTGGCCTCCAAGCAAGGGGTGGCATGAGGCTCCTGGGTGTGGTGTCTTCTACTATGACTGCTTCCTTTGTAAAGGTGACGAGATCCGTCTCAATGGGTTTTAAAAATCCCTGGGCTGGGAATGGGCTTGCTGCTTCAGGCTGAGTCGCGATAAATCTGGGCTGCGGCGGGGCACGCCCCACGTGGACTCAGGGAGACTGGAGCAATTGGGCCTGCGGCAGAGTTGTGACAGGGGTAGACGGGGTATGGTGCTCCAGAGGGAAAGAAACCAAGGCACAGAAGGGTGAAGTAGTCGATGGCCTCAAGTGGGGCCCTGCTTCCTGCTCTTTTAGCACTGACTTGAAGGAAGGAGGTATAAATCGTGGTCCATGAAAGAGGTGTAAGGATCAATAACAGACCTGCCCTGATTCTCGCTGGGGGTGGGGTGGGTTCTGGGCCGGGCAGGAGCTGAGGCGGAGCTGAAGCAGGACTGTGACCACATCAGAGCAATATGGACTGGCTGGAAATGTCTTCCTGTGGGCAGGGCTTTGGTGTATCCTGTATTGAGACTGGCTTCTCTCCTGAGGGTGGAAAAAGGTTTAGCTGGAGGAAAAGAAAACAAATTTTTAGTCGTCTAGTCAGGCAGTCAAACATCCCAAAATAAATATTAGGAAACAATGTCTTCTCATTGAAGTAAATGATCTCAAAAGTAAATTATCCACTTTTTCCTGACATATTTACTGCACAAATCCTGTAATAAGTGCACAGAAAATATATAATAGCCTTCAGCACTGCTCATACAGAATCTGATCTTGATACTTAGATTTACCTTCAGTGTCTGACATAGAAATACCAGCTGTACAGCAGTGTCGAAATGAAAGCTGCTACTCCATATTTTGCAAATTGCTCTTGCTAATGGAGACAGAGAGTTGGAGTCAGACTTAGTAAATCCATGCACATCGATCTCAAGAGTAAATCTTGTACTGGTGGGCAACAGAGAGCATGCTGCAACACTAGCACACTGAGATGGACAAAACACAGAGTGCGGTAAGAGAAAGGGTCTAATTTTGCTAGCTTTAATTTAAATCCAATATTAATCCTTTATATGCCACGCTGCCCAGATTCTAACCTTTAGATTGGCTCAGGACATCACTATTGAATAATCTATGCATATGTCTACAAAACATTGTTGTTTAGGTGGAAACTATTGATATACTTGAGCCTCTAAGCTACTTTCCAGTTACCTACCCGTATGTTAAGTTGAGTTAAGTTGATGGTCTTCATCAGACCCCAGCAGAGGCATACCTAAAGCAGGTAGTGTCTGGATCAGGTAGGAGGATGTGGAACTGGACCAATCCCCACCATATTATGGAGTCCCAGATGCCAGAAAGGTCTCCCTACAGAAGACACATTTGCAGAGATAATTGATATAATGGGCTTACTGCTACAGAGGGTCGGCAGTTTAAAAAGCTTCTAATATACTGTCTTTTAACTCACCTAATACAGCAGAGTTAAGCAAAGTGAAGTAAATTGTTGGAGGATGGGGTTGTCCTTGCCTTGGAGAGATAGGGGTATGAGAGTGTCAACACCAGCATCAGCAGGTGCCCTAATGAGTAGAGTAGAGGACAGGAGAAGAGGATTTAAGAAGTTTCAGGCAACCTAAAAAGAAAAAGAAAAATGTAGAGGGCCAGAAAAGTAGAGAGATTACTGACTCACCCTTGTCTCTTGTCAAATGTTTCAACTCTAATGCATAAAGACAGACACACTATAAATCCAATTCCAAACAAACCATGGAGAGTCTGAGGGGGGCCTCATTTAAAATTGTTGAGGGAAAAAATATTTTACAATACAGAAATGTCTGTGTTTTTGAGGAAAGAAGCAACCAACACAGAGAAAAATCAAAGGAGCAAAGTTAAGGAAATGAGTCATAGGGTTTTTCTGGGAAGGGAAGCAGGGAGGAGCTGAGGAAAGAGCCATAGGAGACAGGGTTTTACCTGAGGTTGGGTATGTTGGCCTACAAGTGGGAGCCAATTGTGTGGAGGCGGGTGAGCCGCATTTCAGGCAGCAGTGAGCAAGGCAGGGCTGAGGGGCAGGGCTGGGTAGGGGAGGGGTAAGAGCAGCAGGAAGGAGCAAAGACTGTGGGCTTGGATAGTGCCCTCAGCCCTGGAGGAATGGGAGGCGTCTGGCGACTCCAAGAGCCCTGGGCCTGGTAGAGTAGATGGATCCCAGGAGGCCAGAAGCCTATCCAGGTGAGGCCTCCAATGGGTGGATTTGTTGTGGCTGCTGGAGAGGAACTTAAACTGACCGGCCTAACTGACTCAGCCCAGAGACAGAGGTAACAAGGTGCTGTTGCCTAAGCAACAAGGACGCTTATAAGCAGAGCCTGGAAGGCTAGGGTTTTCTTGCGTCTAAATCAGCTTCCCGTCCCCGAGAAGTTGAGGCTGGGGTGGGAGGTCTAATAAGCCCAAAAGGTTAAAGAGGCACCTCTTGGGCACCATCGTTAGCAATGCAGTAAATAAGGAAACAGGGAGGGGATTGTTATTATCTGTTGTTGCTTCGTTGTTGATCCTGGTTTTGTTGATGTGTGTCTTGTTGTATCAGCAACTGCTGCTGCTCTGATTGCTGCGCTCTGCAAGATTCTGTGGTGTTTGTAGTGTAGCATTGGCAGGGGTATCTGTGCATGTTGTCCTCTAACCACAACCCCCTAGGGCATGAAGTAAGGACTGGGTCCAGGAGGGATGGTAGACTCCTGTGGGGGATGACAGCAGCTGAGCAGCTGCTCTTGGTTCATGAAGGAAGGCCTCCGCCAGAGGTAAGGAAGTGGTTGATCCCCACAGCTGAGGGGTGGGACTGTTATCCCCAAGACGCAGAGTGAGATGGTGGCCCAGGACCATTGGCCGGAGATTTGGTCATCAGGAGTCCTCTGTCCACATCCAGGCTCCTGGCTCTGGCAGAGGGAAGAGACATGAATCATCCACCTCTGCCTGTGTACTTATCGATCAATCAAACTTTTTTTTCACACAGGTTTTGAATCAAGAGTATTGGACTCTAGGAGCAGAACTGAGTGTTGACAATTAGCTAGAAAAACAAAATAAGATTCAGAAGCTAGCAATGACACATCAATAACAAAAAAGTATGTGCATCACTCAAATAATCTAGCAAAACACCGGCAGAGGGTGCAATCAAAAAAAAAAAAAAAAAAAAAATCCATCAAGCATCTTAAAGCATATGGGCATCTGTAAAGCCTGATTAACAGGGAAGAGCCCATGACCACACACAAAAGTAAAAAGTTTAGGTTATATCTTCAAGACTACAAACATACTTTGACAGAAGAATATCCCCCACCTAGTAGTGTGATTTCTGTACATCCAACACTCCAGGTCGGAGGAGCCGCCTCCTGTGGGCACAGTGCTGCGAAGGCCAGGACATGTCATAAGATCAAGAGGCTTCGGGAGGTGGATATTGCCACAGGAAACATCAATGAGAATGACTCCAGGTCTCATTGATGTTGACATGCTGCTGCCACTGACTTACTGCCACAGTGCCTCTCTGTGAGGCTTCCTGCAAAGATGCTCTGGGAAACAGAGTTCATTAGAGGAATGTGATTCTCAGTTGGTTCATGGTTGTTCTGAGGGGGACGATGCTGAGATGGGCTGCTGCTGTTGTGTAAAGCCACATTTTGAGCTTGGTGGCACTGTTGAGTTGGAATGTCTTCTTGAGGACTTGATTTAGTTGACTGAGAGGAATGAGACTGCACTGATCTGAACTGAGAGGATGTGGGAGGAGGAGAGAGGATGTGGCACAGGAAGGCAGAGGATTAGGCCATTGGTCTGCAGGCGTGGACCGGCTTCATGCAGCCTGACGTTAGGAATGAGGAGCGGGAGAGGAGGGGTGACAGTTTGGGGCTCTACGATATGTGTCCACCTCCTTCAACAGACACAGATCCAGGTTGAGTAGATGCAAGGATGCTAAGCTGAGGCTCAAGCATTCTGTACACTGAGCAGGTGTAATAGAGCAGATAGAGGCTGGGGTTGGAGGATCCAAGCCAAGAGGTGTAGGTGTCAGGACTGTAGTGAAATCCAGAGCTCGTTTTGTCGAGGAGGCCCGGAAAGGTGTGCTGTCTGTCGAGGAGCCGGCAGCCTGGGCATCTGCCCGGGAGGAGAGGATGATGGCTTCAACATGACAGCATTCTATCTCTGTACAGCTGAGGTAGAGGAGGAGGAGTGTGAGGAGGTGGAGGAAGATGAGGAAAGGTTGATAACTGTAGCAGAGACAGCCTCCTGTGGGCCCTCTGTGGCCCACATTAGTCAGCTGCTGCGTCTCTTAACATGGAGCACTGTTGAGATCGCTGTTCTTCCTGTAGCGACTTACTGCGCCTGCTGTGGGAGCAAGCAGTTAGCAAAGAGGCCAGGGACTGGGCCAGAGAGGGATGGAGGAAAGAGATGGCGGAGGCTGCAAGGGAGTGGACAGGGGAGGCCTAGTAGAAGCGATGGAGGAGGGAGGGTGGCTGCTATGTAAAGTGCTGAAGCATTTGATGACGTTAGTGTTGTGCATCTTTCAAGACCTCCAGAGAAGGTGCTCACTGCATTGCTGGCTGCATTTGAGCTCTGGCCTTGGGTTATCTGTTAGCTAACTGAGCCTTGCAGCCGAGAGAGAAAGTTACTCTAGGAAAGAAGCGGAGGTGGCATTTTTCCCGATGGCTGTGGTGTAGGGTTCAGAAACGGCCCAGAGGTAAATTAGAGGCCTGCAGTTCAACCCAAAACCTGTTGGTCCTGCGCTGGAAGTCTGACCATGATAGTCTTGAGGGCTTCGAGGAGAGAGCATGAGGCTGCTACTGCTTTGCTGGTCAGTAAGGAGGGCTATTAGGGTTTAGAGGTGGGTGTTATTAGTGCTGCTGTTGCCTGAGTTCTTAAACTGCCCAAGATATCTTCCAGCTTGTACTTTGGGAAGGTGGGGTTGGGGTTTGGGGAACCACCAGGGAGAGGAGAGTGTGGAGAGGAAAGAGGTGGATTTCTCCGCTGAGACAAGGTTCCCATCTGTCCTCCTCCTTCTGGAGCCTCCGCCTGCTCAGAGAGGTATGAGGCTGAGGGTATGGGTCCGCTTGGTGAGGGGAAACACAATTCAAGGCAGGAACAGAGGGCGAGGGAGGGAGATGGAGGAGGGTGGAGCTCCTACAATGACACCATGAGGATGATGCAAGATGAGTCTGTCCTCCCTTGCCTCCACCAAGAGTCATAGGGGAAGAGGGTGAAGAGAGGGGCCCTCAACTGAGGGAGAACCAGGGGTCTCTACATGCTTTGGTGTTCTTTTGACCTTGGCTGATGTTCTGAGGAGTAAAAGCGGGTGACTTGGGCAGCGCTGTAAGATGGAAATGAGGGGTTGGAGGAGGAGGTGAGGATGGTGGAGAGTAGCTGGTGCTCTCAAAGTGTCTATGATGGTGAGAGTTTGTGCCTGCAGTATGGGGAGGAACCATTATAAGGGTAAATAAACTGGTGGGAGGATTTGGGGCTGGTACAGGATTTCCAGGAAGTTGTTGTGGGGTCGAGCAGGACTGATGGAGTTTGGGATGGTAAATGCCACGGTCCTCTTTCTTCCCGGGCCTCCATAAGTAATTTCCTTTGGATCGCTGTCCACCACTGCTCACCCTGAAGTGGACACACAATCACAGACAAAGCTGTTACTACTTTCCTTCCACAAAGGGTCTATTTAACAATTAATAAACCAATTACTCTATATGAACATTATGCCATAATGTTTATCAAGTTAGTTCTCAGAAAAGCATCCTGATGTTTAATTTTTTCCAGTTTTATCAGCTTTTAGTTTTAGAAAATCGATGTGTGGATACAGAACAAGTGTCAAAGAATGGAGTGCCATGTCATGACTCTTCCCCAGGAAATATAATGGAAGTAAGGGGAACCAATAACGCAGAGACTTTATTATGTTAAATGTGCACAATGCAGGCACTTAATGGCATGAAAACACACAGAAGGCTTGGATCAGCAGCTACTCCACACGAGCCCATGCACAAAACTGCGCATCTCAATATTTCACAAGTGAATGTCATGAGGCTACTGTTAAACAATGTAATCAGTCAGAGAGAACCTCAGTTTGTGGTAATAGGTTACATTAAATTTTGGGTCCAATGGCTCCTCACCCTTGGAGGAAGTCATACCTCTAAACCCACATGTAAAGCTGATGATGATGATTATGTACTTATATTCTGCCCAACAACACATCTAAGTGCAAACAAAGTATCCACCAAACACACATTGTAATTTTTGGTTGAACGCCTCCGTTCCCATGTGGAAGTACATTATGTTATTAAATATCAGGGCTTTCTTAATTCTGTGGCTGATAGCTGCTGCACTGACCAGTGCACTCGCTTTTTCAATCCCACACCCACCTGCTCCCACAGGATTTCCAACCATCACTGCTCACCCTACAGATGGTAATCCCATTCTCACCACCATGTGGTGATTCCTACTACACGCAACAGTATTTTTTTATTTTTTAATCGAAAAATCCAATCTTCCAGGAAAACAGATGCATTTAGTAACTTTATGGATATTGTATGACACAGCAGGAACTAAAAACATCTAAAATGATGGATCATGTCATTGTTGCTCTGACATCTAATGCTATATTAATAAATATGAAACTAGGACAGTAGAGGGAGAGTATGGAAGAACTGCATTTGGGGGGCATATGGCTTGGAGGAGTATTTACATGCATGGTTAAGCCTGATAATAAAAGCCCCTCATACTCTCAAAATTTCTACCCTAATTCATCCACAGTGATGACGATGCTGACTGTGCACCCCACACACATTAGAGTTAATTTGTGTTGGGTCCAGGGGAACTGCTAGATCATGGTCCCATCCTAGCCCTAGATGTGAGGTTACTGTGGGATACAGGACACTCAACCCCCTACACCAACAGAGATTTAGTGGAAAAAGGTGCAGATTTTGTTACAATCTGAGACACCTTACAGAGACTTTATCCACACCAAACATTAAATTTAACATTTCCTATGAGACTAAATAGCATCTGTTTAGTAAATCTATAGAAATTAGTAGGACAGATTTTTCAACAGATGTCTATTGACTGTTTGACAATATAGGTATAGGAGTAGCATGTCCATCTGTAATATTAGTTCAATGTTTCAAAATTTACCTGATGATGATACATGGAGGGCAGCTTAGGCTCAAAAGGCCACAGTGCAAGCCATCACCACTTTCCCGCGGTGGTTGTTGTACAGTTTGGTCATAACTTGTCTTGTTTTGCCCAACGGTTGGTTGTGCTGTTCCACCTTCACCCCACGGTGAAGTTGAAACCTGTAGGATATCAGATAAAAGAGGATTAAAGGTGCAGATAGAACCTTTCCTGACATTTAATTAACTCCAGATAGCACCCAGCTGGGGAAGAGTCACACTGTGGTGTGCATTCTTACACGAGGATCACTGCTTATTGTGTCTGAACAAAAGACTGTTCAGCAAACTCAACCCACCCGTTACTGGTCATGTGAGTTTAGAGGTTAAAAGGTCCTCATCATGTTATCATCATGTCATGTAAATAGGTGTATGTGGATAGGTGCAACTGAAGTGTTTATTATTTGTGATGGTAACTGCAACAGTAGCAGTACTCAAATATTAATCCATGGAGAGAGAATGAGTTCCACATCATCAAACACGCAAAAATTGTTTTAGACTGGCTTTACCTTGTGGATGGAGTGAGTGACACCCAGGACCACATTTGCAGGTGCCATCGGTCAACAGATAGGGTCTTGACCTCGTTTTAGACAGGACAGGCAGTGCCACTGAACAGCAAGGGGCAAATAAATAAACTGTTACAAGATATGTCTAAAGCCCAGTCAGTTCTAAGTTTCAGACCCTGAACACACACCAAGATCTTCTATATTTAAATTCAAATTGAGATTTGAGGAGCTGAAGGACTTCAAGCCATCTGCAGGCTGTACACATAAACTGAGAGATTGTGTTTTAAGTGGCTGTTCAAACAGTCCTGCCAGCTAAAAGAAAATCTGCAATCCCATTTTAGCTGAGTAAATTTAAATGAGAACAATAGAAATTAGAATTGTAGATCAAAAGAGAGAAATGAAATTGTATAAATTCTAGATCTGATAGATCTTAATTAAAAATAGATAAGGCTTCATAATACAGCCCCAAATACTTTCAGCATATACATTGAGCTGATAAGACAAATACTTAAAATTTCCATATGCTTTTAATTTGGAGCAAGATCCAAACCACTGTTCTGTGAAATATGTGCATCAAATTGAAATAAACCCAATATCTCGCCCTGAGCTGGCTGGAGAAAATAAAGCAACAGGAAACCTTACTGAAAAAAAAAAACAGCATCTTTATGCAGTATTTTACTAGAAATCCACAGAGGCCACAAATATCTTTCCCTGGTAATATTCATCCACATATAAAACCCAGCACTCTAATTCTCCAGAATAAATTATTTAGCTCACACATATGCACATTCATACATGTACACATTAATAAGCTTCACATCAAAATCATTTGTCAAAATATTGATAAATATCTGTAATAAGTCTGCATGAGCTCTACTAACTGAGCCATAACATACCTGACATAGATCACCTGCCCGCCTCCACTCTCTGCCAGCCGAAGGGACGTGTATTGCAGTGAAGGGACCCCATCCTTGTTTCCTGGACAGTCTCACTGCCTCCCATCATTTGTAGCTGCAGCCTGCCAGCACCTTGAAAGGCAGCCAATGTTATCACATCTTTTTTTAATCTCATGAATGAAGGTCATTTTATTTAAAGAGCCGAGTTTTGCTTTTAAAATATTACATATCACTTGACAAAAAATCTTCTATATTTACAAAGTCAATGTCTTTGTCAAAATGTTCATTTTTAAGTTATGGACTAAAGATGTCTTGCTATGTCACTTCAGTATCTCAATAATGAATTTCGCTTTTGTAATTTTTTTCAATGACACCGAATGTCACTGTGGAATGACACTTGTCACTGCTTATAATATGCAAGCTTGTTACAAAGAGCTTTCAAATAGTCAAACCAAGTTTATTTTTATAGCCCAAACCAGCAAAGCCTCCAGACTCAGCTGAATCATATGCACGCATGCAACTACAGTTTGTTGCATGTATCAGGCAGTAGTTTGTTGTGTCAAATACTAACAGCAATGCATAAAATGGATGAACGTAGAATGTCCTGCAGCAGTTCGGCGGGATATCACTGCTCTAATTAAAGCAACCTGCATGCCAAATGTAAAATACATGCATGATTACACAACACCAAATGTCATCACAAACATCAAATATTTACAAAATTAACCTTGGCACTATGATGAAATCAGCTCTGGGTTTAACATAACACAGTTTCACACTCAGAAAAATGCACACAGTAAGAGCTGATACTAATGTGTTGGCGCCAATTTCAAAGTCATCATTGAGACTTTACTTTCTGTATGCCCTCTACATGCTCAAAATGGTTTCTCAAAGTGCCCAACATTTACTATCTCATAAATTGTGCTCCTGATAAATTCAAGCCTCCACATAATGTTGTTCTGGATATTTGAAAAATTACAATATGATGTACAGTCATCACCACTGGGTGGCCATAGCAAAAGTTTAGTATCGCAGAGCAAATACTTTAGTCTACTGTCAAGACAAAATAATGGTGTCAAGAATAAATGAAACACATTTCGGTGATACCTTGTCATCTTTTGGGAAGCCAAGATCTGTTTTGGCTAGGTGTCCACCGTCCAATGTACATGCTGGTGGGTTAGAAGCACACAGACCGCCAGTAAAACCTGACTTGATGTCCAAACACCTGACTTTCCCCAGTTATGAGGCAGCAGATCCCAACCCAGAGGATGACTCCAGCAGATTTATTTGTTCAGTCTACATCAGAGTAGGGCTTGCAATGAAGATGGAGAGTCCGCAAAGAAAGGGTGGAGGTGGATTATGTAATCCATTAGAGAATCAGGGCTTAACCCACGCACAAACCACTCTGCAATTGATGTGATCCAAGCGTACTTTAAAAAACAAAAGATTACATCAGATGCATTACTCCCTCAAAAAGAAAACTTGGCAACAAGCTGCGGCTACTTTGAAGTGGGAGGGTGGTTTACAGGGCCCGTGGCACGGGATGTTCAGATACAACATAGAGCAGCTGTTCTTCCAAGACGCTACCGTTAGCACCACGGACACGGCTTGAAATAAAATCTTGAGGAACCTGCTAAAGTCGCCATATCTGCAGTGTGCAAGTCATGAAACAACATTCCATAACTACACGGCAGCTAGCAGCTAAGCTTAACCGCTAAGCTAACAGGCTAACCACTTTGTACCGTTGTCGTGACAGCTGTCAGGCACAAAACACTCCGATGCGAAACCTTGCGTGTTAGCTACGGTACCAAGAAACCAAGAAACGAGCATAATGCACAAATACAGCTTCACAAAAATTACTCCATAAATATGGCCACCAGATTTCTTGTCTCTACTTACTGACAGGCGTTAGCTAGTAGTGTTAGCGGGACTGATGACCCTCTCTCTCCTGCTGGCGAAGTTTTGAGTCCTGGCTTGGTCGCGGAGAATCAAGAGTTAGCTGGTTAGCTAACGGACTAGCCACAGAGCGTTTGAAAACGGCCGATACCACAAAACAATCGCAAAATAGATAATTCCGCCGTTCAAATCACGTATTCGCGCGATCAGCCGCCTCGGCGTTTATGCGACGTCTGCCAGTCGGATTAAAACAAAGGGCAATAACGCTTCATTTTCCTGCGCCTGGGATGTCGGTGCTAACGCTATAGCCAGGCTAGCAGAGCTAACTGATCAGAAATTTACTTGATTGTGAGAGTTCTAACAACACTGGAGGATGTCCTGCTCCTGCTGCTCAGCTATCCAGTCACTTTGCTCTCTGTTCTGCTAAACTGTCTTGGTATTCAGATGTATTCCAACAATCATGACGACCCATGTAATCCCAAATTCACAGTTGCCCACTGTTTTTTACAGATTCCGAGCAAAAAAACATTAAAAAAATAATGGAGTTTTCTGTCGAGCATATGCACTCAGAGCTCAGGAGTATTAAAACGACATGCACCGGGACCTTAGTGTTGCCCAGACAGACAGACATGAGAGGGAGCAGCCTGATGGAGGCTATGATGTCGACACAATAATAACAGGCCTGGATTCATGTCTGCTTCTCACGAGTTTGCACTCATGCCATGCTCACCTGATTCAACTGGAATTTCAACCAGAAAACACAGTTTATCAAGACACAGAAATAAAGTGTAAAACACGTCCACAAATATGTATATTTTAGTATAAAATGTATTAATGGCTATCACATCAGCTCATCCTTTCATTCCTCCCATTCTTCTGCAGTATAAACTCAGTTGCTAGTCTATTAGGTACACCTGGTTAAAACTGTATTCTTATACAAAAGTCTGTAATTTATCTTTGGTGAAGGTGTATAACATTCAGTTTTCATTTAATTTTAATTTTGCACTTGACAATTATAAGTTTGTTTTTGTAATAGCATATGCACCACTAAAGCACACTATAAAATAAAACTGACACCTGAATACCCATGATCTTGAGTCCTCGCCTTGTGGAGGAATTTGAGTTCAAGTCGTACCAAATTTATTTGGTACCATATCGTCTCCAAAACATAATTATTATATATGGGAAAATGGGAAAAGGGTCTGTTAGTCTACAACTCATGTTTGCCCCAGGACCTGTGAGATGGTTTATTTATCTCGATTTTAGCCTCTATAGCGCCACCACCAGGATAAACTCTCAACTTCAGGTGAGCCATTGCTGTAAATGCACATCTGCAGCAACCATTCATACTCCCAAATTTGATTTTACTGATCCTATGACCACCCCTCCTCAGACCGCCGCCATTCAATATGGTGATTTGATTAGATATTTATCATCTACTCATATAGTAACAAGCACCAGGAAATTAAAGTGTGAATCTCTAGACCTGTGCCAGCTACTATTAAGGCTGTAGGAGTTTTAGAGAAATGACCAAGATGAGTTGATACACTTACACTCACCTCTATATATGAAGTAGTCTAGGTATAGACAGTAAGAATACAACGGGTCCTGGTCCAGTGTAAGAGCACAGTACAATATTGCATAACCCTAAAAATTCCTCCTACGCAATACTTTCCTCCCACATTTTATTCACTCTTTTACCTTTTAAATTTTTAAAACATTTTCTGTAAATGCTTACCTCCACACATGATGGTGTAATGCTGAGTCAAAAACAGTAAAATAACAACGCAGCACAACCACAATAATTCATATACACACATTTAATACAGCACTGATGTGAATTATCAGATACATTTGCACATTGTTCTTGCTCTCAATGGGATAAAAGGACAAGGACAGTCAGCGGCATGACTACCTTAGTGTGTCTGTGTGTGGGTGTGCGTGCTTGTTGTCTGTGAACAAGTGGGGCAAGTGTATAGAGTGTATATGTGTATGATGAAGACAGAGGGAGAGAAAGTATCTGATTTCCCCTCGTCATCGGTGCTCAGTCCGAGGTCCCCAGCTGTCGCAAACAGTCAGTTTGACACATGAGTGCTCAGCCTACCACACACACAAACACACACATACAAAAATACACGCACAAAATAATAGATAAGCACACAATTACGGACACATGTTCATATCCCGAGCCTGAGATCACTTTGGAAATCACCTGGAGAGCCTATAGAGGGCATAAAGAAAGGGGTCCAGACTGTGTGAGGGTTAACGCAGATTCCCAAGGGCCTGAGGTGAGGAGGCAGGTTGGACGGCTAGTCTGTTAGACTCAGATCCACTGGTCGCACAGCGCTCCACTCATCGCCAGCAGGTGAAGGACTCATTCTCCTGCTCACTGGATTTGTAGTTTCTTCTGTGTGATCTGTGTGACTTTTGACTACAGGTATGTTCCAGTATAAATCTGAAACATGGGTTGTTCTATTGTAAAATGTGTTTGTATGACAAAAGTGTTAAAGTCAGTTTATTTGAGTTAATGTCAGTGGGACAGTTACATACAGCTTTGAAATACTGGTTGAACAGCTGTCATATTGTGAATGTTTTTTATTCACAAAGACTGATTTTTATCGCTGTGAATTTCACTCTTCTTCTCCTGACCAGAGGTAGAGGTACCCAAATTTAGCTGGGATGAGATTAAATTTCACAACCCTTGAATAGTTTGGGTTGAGTGGACAGCATTCAAACAGAGTGTGTGCATATGCAATAAGTGCACAGCTACATGTAACTTGTATTTCAAGTGTTCACACAGACACAAGAATACATCCTGTAAATCTGTACTCACATTTGTGTCACTGCGTATGCTGTGTCTTAACAGTACTTGTACTGAACTAGTTTCAATATGACAACTAGTACATTAAATTATGTTGTGTAACAATAAGGTTTTTATAATTATCCTCTTACAGACAATAAAGGATTACAAAATACTGTGCCAAAATCTATGTAATACATTTGGACTGAAGGCCTTATGAAGGCCAAAATGAACGGATGATGAATTTACAGTAAATGCTAAATATCACCTGATTTGCTGCCTGTTTGTGTCATTCAATTATGTTTAATTAGAAGTGTGCACATGTCTTGGTGCTTTACCTGCAATGGTACTTGATATGGGAGAATAGATATTTTAACAGAAAATGCTTTAAACAAAAATAATAAATGTACAAATATCTTTGTAGGTGAGGAAGTACTGAAACTGTCCACCAAACACCATGGACCAGTGAGTATATTTCCTGAAATCTGTTCAGTTATCTCTGCAGCACAAACATATGGCTTGTCCTACTTTGCCTGCCTGCACCTCTTCACCATCTCCACAAGGCTCAACTGAAATTTTACTGAGTGCAACAGCCCAGACTGAAAACCATCAACAGTTGTCCATGTCTGTTTCCACATTCACATACAGTTATGGTAAAGCAGCTCTATGTTTATTGGAGAAAATGTATCTAGTCTCCCAGAATAAATGATCAACGCTCAACTATTTTAAGGTGTCAATTTGATACTGACACAAAGCATGTCGCTTACTTCAGGTCACTCTATGACACTATCCTGTGAAAAACTTGTAACCCCAACACACACATTTTTTATCTTCAAATGTCCTGTTCAAGTATCACATGTTCACCCATGGACAAACATGAAGTCGAGTTTAAAAACTAAAGTTAAGTCTTTGAAGATACAAACATTTCACAACGAAATAATGATATGTAGCTGCTGATTTGATGCTAGTCATTGCTGTGTTTCTTTTTTCTTTGTGTGTGTGTCAGGGAGGATGACAAAAACTCAGTGGATATCCATGACAACCCTCCGGCGCCTGAGAATGTAGTGAGAGAGGACGGAGATACAGTGAGTGACAGGACCATGTCAACCCCCCCGCTGTTGGTGGTGCCATTCCCCGGCGGTTTAAAATAGCCACCAGCTGGGACAGGAACGTGGTGCAGCCTCAGTTGGAAAAATATGAGCTCTGACTTAAGTGTTTCTGTCCTTTTATTCCCCTGTGGGATAAAATAACATCACTGACTGCCCTGTGGGTTTAATTAGAAATGTCATTCTTTAGATGATAAAAAGTAGCTTAAATCCAATAAAAGTGTATTTAACCACTGCCTCTTTCTACTGGCAATGATACACAGTCACAGGACTGTAGGCAAGCGTATTTAATTTCACCACTTTAATACCGTTTTTTTTTTTCCATAGGATCACTATATTTTTCATATGAACCTACTCCACATTATCATATTCCATCTCCTATGTAGGCAAAGCTTAAGGGGCAGCATCAAAACCTTACCCATGGATTGTGTGTGTGTGTTTTTTTGTTTTGTTTTGTTTTGTTTTTACTAACTGATTGAAATGTGTCCCTTGTGTCTCCAGGTCTATTTTATATATGAGGAGGAGGTGGAGGTGGAGGAGAGGGAACCAGAACCTCCTCCCGAGCCAGTCATCCGGGTCAATGACAAACCCCACAAGTTCAAGGACCACTACTGCAAGAAACCCAAGTTCTGTGACGTCTGTGCTCGCATGATAGTCTGTATGTACTGCACATTATGTCAAGAAAATGTATACGCAAACATCAACAACACTATATTTTTTGAAAGACGCAAGAGTCTTTTATTTCTTTGTTTATCTTTCAGTGAACAACAAGTTTGCTCTGAGGTGTAAAAACTGCAAGACCAACATCCACCATTCATGTCAGTCATATGTCGAGTTCCAGAGATGCTTCGGCAAAATTGTGAGCCCTGTTCCTTCTGCTGTTGCATTCCCATTAATTTGCCCTTGGTAAGAGAGATATTTATGACTAACACTGGCTGGAAACATTCAGGTGTAATGTTCTCTTTTTGTTCCCTGTAGCCACCTGGCTTCAGAAGGGCCTACAGCTCCCCCCTGTACAGCAGTGACCAACCAGATCCAAGTGAGTCCACTAAGTCCTGAATGACAGTCTCATCTATATCTAGGTTTAACCTTATATTCAAGGCTGTAGCTAACACGAAAGAGACTTTGGACATGTCATTGTTATTTTAGTTACTGGGTATTGGCAACATGCAGAGTTTAAATTCTACAATTACACACTAGACATACACTGTGAGTGGCACCTGACACACCTGGCAGTGTGGAGAGGGCTTTGAAAGTTGAAATATTAATTTTACAGAAAACAACTGAATAGTTAACTCAATAAATAACATACCATTCTCTAATGAAAACCCTTTACCTCCATATTTTGTTACTTTTAGGTTTAAAGAATAATAATACCAATGATTTCAGAAAAATCTCATATGCCTTAGCCAAAGAGGAATTTTTTATTATTATTATTGTGTCTGAGTAAGAGTACAGTCCATTTGTGAAAGTTAAACACAATTAAATTATCTGTACCACTGACTAACTGTCCATGACCAGACAACCCAAACCGGAATGACCCCGTCTTTGACACCCTGCGGGTTGGTGTCATCATGGCAAATAAGGAACGAAAAAAGAATGAAAATGACAAGAAAAATGTGAGTGTACAATTTTTTTTTTTTTGGAAATAAAACTTCTATGTCTTTCACATAGTCAGACAAAGCTTATTCAAGCAAATACAACATTTTGAGAGGGTTTGAAGTCATGTACTAATATGTATAATGAAATATGATATTTGTGTAGGGTGCTGCACTTAACAGTGTTTTGTCCTCTAGATGATGATGATGATGGAGGAGGAGGAAGAGGAGAACCAACAGCCCAAAGAGAACGAGGAGGGAGGAGAAGGTACAGAGAAACTAAACAATTAGATGGATGAATGGATGGATGCTCTCTGTGGCGTACTGTATACTAGTTATGGTCAATAAAAATAATACTTTCTTCATGATCCTATATTCAACATGGAATCAAATTAAAAACACACTCTCCAGAGGATGTGTTGTGTTGTGAAAATAAACAAAAAAATTACAAAGTTACAAATTCAACAAGGATGCCACATACCCAGAATAACAACAATGATTCGTTCTCAATTTCAACAGGGAAGCCTGATGAGAAGAAGGAGAAAGGAGGAGATAAAGCAGATGACAAGGTGAGAAATCATACAGTTCAGTTTCACTCTAAAGCAGCTACTCAGAGCAACTAATGTATTGTTTTACCGACTGTAATACTGCTTTTTTAATGACTCAGTATCAGTTGTCACATGCAGTAGCATCTGTGCTGTTTCTTCAACAGAGTAAGGGTACATTCTCCCAAACCCACTATTACCTGGCTCTCTATCGCTTCAAGGCCATTGAGAAAGACGACCTCGACTTCCAGTAAGCTTGAAAGACACAATGCCCAACAGGCAGTAATTACATACAGTATAAAGCATTTATTCTTTAATTTATTTAATTAAATCTGCCTTCATTTGAATTAAGTGTAGACTTTTTTTAAATGTTGCATTTAATTATTAAACAAAAAGGCAGCGATGAAAGATATTGATTGTGTATGCATTTGTGTATCAGCCCTGGTGATCGGATCATAGTCCTGGATGACTCCAATGAGGAGTGGTGGAGGGTGAGTTTCATTATCTGAGCTTTAATCTGAGTCTTTAAATATGCTGTTTCAGCCTACAGTAAAAGTCTGTTCACTCCATTTTCAGGGAAAGATGGGAGAGAAGACGGGCTACTTCCCCACCAACTACCTCATAAAAGTGCGTGCTGCAGAAAGAGTTTACAAGGTGACACGCTCCTTTGTAGGGAACAGAGAGATGGGACAGATCACACTGAAGAAAGATCAGGTAGCTGCAACAATGTGCATAACTGTACATATAATTGAGCAACATGCAACATTTGTCTGATCATATTTTGCACAAACACTGCAACATGTTTGTCCAGTGTTGGTGCTGTTGTTGATCTCATATCGGCAATAAAGTGTTTCTTTTCTTTAAAACAACAGAAACATCATTACATCATAGTCCTGCCTTGGTATTTTGTTCATACTATAAATGTTTTACAATCAAAATACCCACTAACACTATTGTACCCTCAGTGTCTGCACTTAAAAATGTATCAACCAATGTGTACAAGCCTTTGAGAGAGTGTTAAGTTAAAATTGATGACACTGTTGTTTCAGATTGTGGTGAAGAAAGGAGATGAGAAAGGCGGCTACTTGAAGGTCAGCACTGGACGCAAGCTGGGCTACTTCCCTGCTGATTTGCTGCAGGAGATCACTGTGACATAAAAACCATGATATGCAGGGAAAGAACCTTCAACACACTTTAAATATCAGCACAAACCAAAGACTTTCTATATTTGTTACCTAAAAATATCTAAATTAGCTTTTTGTGTCTGTCACTGCAGAATTGTACCTGCTGTGATCTAATTGTGCCTTTGACACGAAGTGATGCATTTGATATTTTCAAAGTTGTTTGACTTTGTTGTGGATTGCATAGGAAAAAAGTCAGATGCTTAAAGTTAGTACCTGCTGACTATACAGTAGCTAGAGCTGAAGACAAGTAGAGAAAACCTGTAGAGCCTTGCAGAAATTCATAATGCAATTCATTAACTGAGATGAAGGTAAATAATTAATAAAGGATTAATACGAGATTTAACAAATGCAGTCATGCATTTCTAATTTCATTTGACAATATTGTTAAATGGACAAAGAGAACTCCTGCTACATCTCACAACAAAACCTCTAAGTGACAGATACACAAAAGAATCCACATTTAAATTTCTTTTTTTTAAAAGGTTATATTGTTAAAAACATAAACGTAGCCATTTATTCATTTCACATAATTGTAATGTCAATTTACATTCATTAATTCATTCATTATTTATACTGGGATGTCAATTTACATTTCACAGCTCATTCAGGCATGATAATGATCTGTTTTAAATGTAAGTATTTTAATTATGATTATCATTGTCTGACAAAATATCTAATGATTTATTGTTATCATTTGCAAGGCTCTCTAGGGAATTTATAATTACATAAATAGAGGCTCCAAGGCCATTTCAACATGTATATAGCTTTAAAGAATAAAAACTGCAAAGACGATGTTGGATTTGTACGTGATTTCATGTGAGCCAAATAAACTGCAGAAAATCTGTAAGTGTAAAAAAGCAACACTGCTTAATATGGTTTCAAATGTTTGCACTAATTACTGCTGATGAAATTAGCTGAATGCTTTAAGTATAAATGTTAAAATGTTTCAAATATTAAAACTGAAGTGCAATTAAAAACTGCCTGTCAAACTTGATGTTTTGAGATGTTTTTCAGGTCTCAACTTTTGGATTTCTTTAACTGTTATCTGCAAATTTGCTTAATAACCTTCATTCATTCATTATCTTGCCGCTTATTCGTTAAGGGTCGCGGGGTGCTGGAGCCTATCCCTGCTGACATTGGGCGAGAGGTGGGGTACACCCTGTATGGATCGCCAGTCCATCACAAGGCCAACATAGACAAAGAATCATTCACACTCACATTCACATCTATGGGCACCAATTAACCTATCTTGCATGTCTTTGGACTGTGGGTGTATTTTTTTTTATTTATGACTGTGAATAAGTGAAGAATGATGTGACCAATAAAAGTATAAAACTCATTAGACAGTGAATCTTTGCATTAGTTGCTGTAAGGCTGCATTTCCCCCCAGAAGAGCCTTGTTGGCTTGCTGATGGTGGCTTCAGATTTTGGTGCTGCGCCTGATAAACCAGCTTCACCTGCTGAGTTTGTGATGTCCTGCTCCAACAACTCCTCGACCTCCACTGCCACAGCTGTTTTCAACCTTTCAAAATCCAACTTGCTGAGCAGCACCATGGGCATGATCTTAAATTTGGGGTCTAAGGGGGTGGCTTTGAGGTAGGTGTTGGTGGACATTTCTAAGACGTGCTAAAAGTGTTCCTCGAGGTGGCTCAGCAGTGAACCCACTAGCTTGCGAGTCTCTAACAGTTAGTTAGATCACTGGCATCATTATTTGCTATAAGTTCTTTCGCTGAGGGCCTGTATGCATGGAATCACAGAGATGGATGTCTAATCTTGGCACACTGTGCGTGTTGCTTCCTCAAATGGCTCCAAGACTTTGACTATGGCCTCCATCAGTGCCCACTGATACTCTGAGACGGACCCACCGAGGGCCATCTCTGCAGACAGGGCAGTCAATTGCCTTCATTAATCTCACCCAGTTTCAGTGATTGTCTGGGTCATTGGGTCATTTGGTAAATCAAGGGCTGCTCCAGGCTGGAAATTTAGGCAAACAGGTGGTGCCAAGGGCAGTAAGTGGGCAGGGGGAGGGTTTGTCTGTGATCTCCTGCTGCCCTGAGTGCTGCGGATGCTTGCCTCATTGCAATGTTTGTAATGCAAGTGGTTGTGCACAGCACTGGTGGTTAGGTGCCCTAAGTCCTTCCCTCTGTTCACAGCTCTCTTACATATGTTGCACACAACCTTGGCCACATCATCATCACAGGTGGTAAAATATTTCCAGATCACAGCTACTAACAGCAGCAGTATTGTTACAGTTTGTTAACTTTTCTGTCTTTATGGCATCATCTGCATCCATGACCAATCTGAGCTGAGGACGTTACAAGCAGGACAACCTCTGACTGTAATAATAATCAACAGTTTACGGGATAATAAGATTTAAAACGTGGCGTAATCTCGGCTGCTCGAGATGCACCCCCGTCTTCCTCTGATGCACAGGTCTCATTCCCTTAGCGACAGAAGAAAAAAGCAGTGTTTTATCAGTTTTATTCAGTCGGTGCAGAGGGGGTCTCTCTCTTTCACTGGCTGGGACCGGACGACTTACTGCGACGTGACTTTGAATATCAGTGGTGTCCACAAAAAATCCATGAACGACAAGAAAACTCCTTAAAGTCTGACTGTGACTGAGACAGCACTGTCTCATGTTTAAATGGAGTTCGACATTTTGTTTTTCTTTCCTCTGTTTTGCTTTTTCTTCTTCTTTTACAAATTCTTCTTCTTCGTTTTGCAATTTCTTGCAGATCACGCGCCGCTGGTGTCTTTATGCGCCCCCTACAGGCGGCATGGCGAAATGCAGCCACTCAAGTCGTGTCCCCTTCACTGGTTATACCATGACGCATGTTAAAGTGGCGCTAACATTCACTGAAGGTGTTCGGGGGATGCGCTCGTATGTTTCTATGGCACAGACACTCACAAGCCTCAAAAGTGTTTCTAATGTTTTGATAGCTAAAGACATGGTGATGTTTCAGCGAGAGTCAGAGAGTCAGCTATGATCTTACCATTACAAACCAACCTAACTTGTCTTGCTCCTGGTGTTGCTGGTTTAAATCTTGGTTTAACCTTTGAGCAGCAAAAAGAACTGCTGTTGTTACAGATCGAGTGTGCTGTGGAGAGAATTAAGTATGAGACAGAACTTAAAGCACTTGAGTTGGAGCAGTACAAGTTAAGTTTGGTTCGTGATGGTAAGATCATAGCTGACTCTGATTTGAATGTTGCTCCTGTATTGTCAGAACTGACATCGCGGTTTGATGTGGCTACCAATCTGCGGCTGGTTCCTATGTTTTCTGAGAGTGACACTTTCTTTTTGTTGCTTGAGAGGGTAGCTGACAATAGGAACTGGTCTGATTCAGTGCGTACACTGTTGTTGCAATGTGTGTTAACAGACAAGGCTCAGGAGGCTTACTGCTCCCTTCCTGTGAGTGAAAGCCAAAATTACCCTTTGGTTAGCGGTGTTGAAAGCCTATGAGTTAGTACCAGAGGCTTATAGGCAAAGGTTCAGAATGTGAAAAAGGTCATCTAACCAGACACACATGGAGTATGTAAGGGAGTTGGAAACTCATTTTAATTGGTGGTGTACAGCTCTGGAAGTCAAAACATCAGAGGACTAAGGTGCAAGGAGGTCAGGCAGCTGGACTGACTGCTGCACTGGCTTATATGCATGAGACACACTGGGCCCAGGTGTATCCCATGACACTAATCAGTATCCCACTTGGTTTGCAGCCCTGGAGAAACAAAGCACAGCAACAGCAAAGTGAACCAAGCAGAGGGGCCGTCACAGCATTCATATGACCAGTATTTATATCTTTAACATAAATCTGTCCACAATTCATAAGTGTTTTTTTTTCTTCAATAAATGGATATGAGGCACACTGTAATGTGTTTATTTTGAAGTGTGCACCCTCTTGTGGTCATACGCACATACTGCAACGGAGTTAGTTCCGCCCCGGAAAGAATTAATTAGACTTATTTTAGATCACTAAAACAAGGCTTTGTTTCCAAGGCTGACAGACAGCATAAGTTTCCACCGTCTGTACCGTAACTACAAAGGTCGGATATGAAACCAATATCTTCTCCCTTTCTTTGATTGCATCGCAGCATTTCTCACACGGGTTTATGTATTCCTGAACGTTCAGTTACAACTTGTCACACACTGTGCCCAGACAATAACTCTTAATATTTCACAAAGTTAGAAAGCCCCGCTTGCGCAGGGCATCAAAAAATTGGGTAAAACTCTTATTGTTCCTCTCCACGGAAATCTTTAGTAAAAGGCGAAAGATTTATACGATCTGAAGAGAAACAAGAGTGTACTGCCCCCTAATGCTTCGAGTGGTCCACCCCATTCGTCGCCTTACGATGTTCACTTAGGTTTCACTGTAAAAAAAAAAAAAAAATACCACTGTTGAAAGTATTTTGAATTCAAATATATAAAGTTGTGCATAATAAAGTCATCCCGTAATTACACCAGAATACTGTGTGTGAAAGTTAAATGAAACATCTTAGCCTGTAACTGCCACCCGTGCGCAATGCATTGTGGGATAATGGCGCCATTGGCCACGCCTCTGTTTTTGAAAAATATCTTTTACGGTGAAAAAAAGTCTTGCATTTTCATCTCGCCAAAACATTACGTTACTCTTTGGTAATCAAGTGAAGATGTGAAATGCTTCTTGCATAAACTGAAATACATACCGTTTTCTGTTACTCGTAACTACTACTACGCATGCGCTAACAAATCAGAGATTACATTTTTGTCAAGATAGTGCTCCGCTCACCCTGTCCTAAAACGGTTTCAGGACAGCCGTACCGTCAGAATTTGTCGCTTATGTAGCTGTTAGATAATATATTTCTAGCTAAGAGTATTTTCACAACAATTTCTACTTGCGTACTAGCGTACACTCCCCAGTTAGCATTAAAAAAACAAACGCATAGGGACAGTCTTAAGTTTACTAATGTGGTCTAGACGGGAGACGTTATTGTTGTGTTATGGCTGAGTTTGCTACATGAAGCCCACTCACATGAACATGCATCCCTTAGCAATGGTTAAAAATGAGAAACACCTAATACAACCTATGTGTCCATTAAAAACGCGAAAAGGTGGGGTCATAAGGTGTAGGTTAATGATTGGCATGTTGCAAACACTTTCTTGGCTGGTCCCGTGTATAAATAATGAACCCCGGTCTCACAGTTTTATAAACACTGTGACCCTTCTAAACCACTAACCAGAGTTTAAAAACGAGTCATTTGCACTGCATTTATCCCCTAAAGCTGTTAAGACTTTTGATTGAACACTCACCTTTTCTCACCTGAACTGCCAAGCGTAAGAACAAGATTTGCTGTACAAGTGTCGAAGACAGATACTATAGACGATAAACTCTGAAAACACCAACAGACGAATGCACACAATTTAGCCTGCTGTCCATAAGAAAAATGTTGTTACATTTACCTTATTTTGAAGAGGTGTCAACAGTCTTCAAAGACTGAACCCGTTTCACAAAGTGCGCCTCGACTTTATTGACGCTCACAAAAATGGCTGCCGTAAACGCACCCAAACATACTCTTAAAGATGTTTCAAATTTCAAGAACTTTATTGTTATTGTGCAATATCAAGGAAAGCACAACCAACTTGCAACGAAATATTTGTTCTGAAACCTGTCAAATTACATTTAATTATAGCCTATGTTTTATTTTGTTTTCTCATTCTTGGAATAATGTTTTTAAAAAGTGGTAGCCTATAATTTGAAGTCACTCCTCATCAACAAATACATAAGACACATGCTAATAAGCTAGCCTACCAGCTAGTATAAAATGCTGAGGTACTTGAACCTGGGGAAGCATGAATCTTTACAGGTTTCCGTTTTTACACAGGCTCTCATTATGCTTCTTTATTTAAGACTACTTGTCTGGTTGGTTAGTACATGGGGTGATTTGTTGGCTTGAAATTCCACTGATAGGCAGAGGCAGTGGCAGAATCTCACCAGACTTGTCAGTGATTTTTACATTTCCCGGAGAGAGCTCTTGTCATTTTGTCAGCCTCCCCGTGGCTAAAGTATGCGGGGACAGCGGGGCGGGCTGTCAAACTGTGCCCGCCTGAGAGCGCCTTTTCCCCGGGTTGATGAGTCATAATAAGGGCCGGCCAGGTGGTGAAAATAAGTACGAAAGCGAGTGAGGAGTGTGTGCGTGTGTGTGTGTGCGTGCGTGCGCGCGCGTGCATGTGAATATTTAATGTGCGACATTGTTTCTGTTACAAACGTTACCAATTATATCAAATGCGAATTTTGAATTCCTTGATTAACTCTTACTGCACACAGTTTTCCCAGAGGAAATGTTTTGTTTTAATTTTTGGTCACGTTAAGTCGAGTTGTGTGTGTGTGTGTGTGTGTTGAGGGGTGGAGAGAGGAAGAAAAGATGGAGAGACAAAGAGGGAGAGGGAGAGAGAAATGGTGGGAGGGAGACGGAGCACTGTGCCGAGTATTCACTCCAGATCTTGGGGATTTTTGAGTCTCTCGCTGCGGAATGTCTTTTCTCTACTTTTGAAGTGAGTGTAGGCTTTAACTCAGTAAATCACCACTTATTCACTCGGGCAGATTGCCTCTCTCGCATACCCGACTCTCTGGATGGAGAAACGTTGCTCCTGCAGCTGGAAAATGAAGGTGCTGTGTTTGAACTTTGCCATCACCTGTCTGTGGCTTCTCCCCTCAGCGGTGAGTAAAGATCAGTGAGCAGCTCTCTGCTGACTGTGTACTCATTATAAACAAAGGGGTTTTGTTGTTGTGGCGCTGTGAGATTTTAATTTACTGCAGTTTCTCATCTGTGCTGCTAATTAGTGAAACAAATGTATTTATAATTATGTAATCATAATTAATTTGTATATATATATATTTTTAACTTGTCGGAGAATTCATCTCAAGAATTCATTCCCACATCTTATGGCTCTGAAACTGTTCATCATATTGCAGCATTGTTGCACAATCAAGCAGTGGTCTTGTTCTGTTTTCAACTGTTTTAAATTTTCTTGATGAAAGGCTGCGTTGGTATTTGTGAGTTGTATATGAGATGTGTTGTATATAAGATTCAACAGCATTAATAATTTCTGGTAGAATATTTTAAAAACAAAAATGAGATATCCACCAAATGAATTAAACACATCGTCTTAGAAATTATTCATAGCTCAAAACTAAAAAAAAAAAAAAAAAAGTAGTGGTAGTTTTAAAGGCTAATAAGTAACTTGAAGCAAATCCTTCAAATTATTTGAAGAAGTAGACAGAGGTGACAGAGGTGAGGAGTTCAGTCAATTGATTTGTGCTCAAGTTTGACTCCAGTAAGAATTTTATTGACACTTGGTTGAGACTTTACTTCTTGATTTCTGATCTGAGGTTTGACTCAAACTTTCATTTCTTCCAAATCCTCCTTTGAAAACTTTAAGATATGCTGTTTCATCAGAGGAATGAAACTGACACTGGTCTTTTGTCCTGAAATGATTTGCTTTTATACCATCAGACTCACAATTGAACACTTGAATGTCATGATTCAAGAAAGTCTTGGGGCTTGAGCAAAGTTAAGTTGATTCTTCTGTTAGATGGTGAAATTCAGCCAAAATGAATATGTACCACCCTCAAAATTGTAATTTGTTCCAGTCTTGTGGTCTGTAATTCTCTTTCAGGTATAATTGTAATTTAATCTGCTTCCCTGTCTTTAATCTAACTTTCTTAACTGTGCTGCATGAGCAGGCAACTACAGCATCTGTAACACTGAAACTGTCAGGTGAAACCTCAAAGCAATCTAATTCTGTGCTTTATTACCTGAACTAAATGATTGTTCAGTCTTTGTCAGTTTGAAAAAGTTTTATCACCCTGGGGCTTAAGAAATATTGTCACTTCCTTTTTTTTTATTAAGTCTGAAAAACTGACACATTAAGTGTCTTTTTAGCCAATGGCAAGAATGTTCTCCCTGTTCTCAAAAAAAAAAAAAAAAAAAAAAAAAAAATGCAATTACATCTCTCAGGTTTCTTAGTTTTTTTTTCTTCTGCAGGTGCTTCTGCACAGGTGTTGTGCTTGCATCCACTCCACCGCTGTTGCTCAGTTGCAGTCACTGTGCTGGCATCTTGACACAGAGCCAATGACACGGCTGTCACACAGTGGGCTCCAATTAGGGTAGGTGAGAACAGCACATAGTTGGAGATTTAGGCTTGTAACAATAGGCACAGCTGGAGCTCACTTGGTTACAGGAGGAGGCAGAGATTGGCACACAGTGCTGGGGTGGTTAGGGGTGATGTGAATCCCACTTGTTGGTGAGAAATAATGATATCCTGGGAGCTGTTTATTCAGAAATCTGCTGGAGAATAACCCTAAAACTCCATCTGGCTTCGACACATTATGATGAAACTAGAAATAAAGTCCTAAACAACAAGTGCACAGAACTTTTTGCACAACTCATGACTCAATTTTCTAGAGGCATAAAAAACTGTCTCACACGCTGCATCCATTTAACAATAGAAGTATTCTTAATGAATTAATTAAGAAAAGAAAGTCTGACACCTGGATTCACCTGACGACTGAGGCGATCCAATTAGCTTTTACCCTTAACTCAGTGATTTCGGTTAACATACATTTCTATGATTCTGTCTGTACATTTGATATTTTCAAACATATCACATAGCTGCATGTCGACTGTGCAGCGAATCTCAGAAATATCAGTCACATAAAAATCCTCACTAATGACTGGATTTATTGGGATTTGTGCATTTTAATAGGCACAACAGCAGGTGGCTGCCTGGCTTATAATAAGCTGCTTCATCAGTCTGAACATGCACTTAATTTTCACACTTGCGCATTTTTTATATTTTCTGTGTAGCGCTATTTTTTAACCGAGGGGGACAGTCGGGTGGAATTAAACATGTTTCTGTATGTAACTGACGTCGTCTCCTCTGTTTGAGCCATGAAAACCAAACTAGTACTGATACCACCATGACAGTAACAATTACCAATTAGTTGCAATGAATGCTGCACTTTCTACAAATGCATTAGGAGTTGTGTGTCTCCACAGTCAGTATTTACTGGAGGAATAAATGATATTGTTATTTTTAGTAGGCAATTAGTTCAGATTTAACACTGTGAGAATGAAAAGCAGCTTAGAAAATCATGCTGATGTGAAGTGTAAAAGTTTAGCAAATAATCTGCAAGCTGTTCACCCATACTATATCATCTTGTATGACTTCAGGAAAAGATCAAGAAAAGTGAGTTTATACATATGTGTGAGATACCTTCATGCAGTGTATTTACAGAAATGTGAGGGACAGTAAGAGGGAGGAGGGGGGTGTGAATGGAGATGGGGAAATGCAGTGATGAGACAAACACAAACCGGTCTTTGTGTGGAATAATAACCTGACAAGGTGAGTCCAGGTAAATGCTTAATCCCTTATTAATTTCAAGTGTGTAAGACAAATCAATTTAAGAGTGGAAACTGGGATATTTAATGGGATGAAGGGGGGAGAAGAAAAGGGATTTTTAGTTGTTTTGAGACAGCCGAGACATGTTCAGCACAGAAAAAGCTCAATATGGAAAAGATGCTGCTACAGTTTGCATATTTTACACTGTAAATGTATCTATATATATATATATTTTATTGATTCTCTGCAGTATTTTCTCAGCATGTCAACCATGCCCCGCTCTTTTCTAAACATATTGATTAATAAGACCGTCTATTCAGTATCAAGGTCGCACTGAAAATAGGATTGAGAGTTTTAACTAGGGAATGTGAGCATGGAGGAGGACAGCCAAATTAAAATGTGTTAATGGCAACATGAATGTGACTTTGTGCGTGGGTGTGTGCATGTTCCTTCCTGTAGCTAGTCCTTGCCCGAAGGAGCTGACCTACAGTATTGATCCCAGTCAATTTCAAGTTGTTCTCATTCAGAGGACCTGACGCCATCAAAGCATAATTATTTTAATCGATTATCTGCTACCTTGTGACGTTGCTACACTGAATCTGTCCTTCATTTGTGGTCATCCTGATGATCTTGTCTCTTTTTACAGTGCAGAGCTAATATTGAGTTCTTCAGAACTACGTGTGAGTGTGATTAATGTGCAGTGATATAAACACACGCGTAGCATCGCTCTAAGAGTTAGAAACATGTCAGAGAAGTATACTGGCAAGTAAATGTAATTTTCTATTCTCTCTTTGAATCCCCAACTGGCCCTCTCTGACATATCTTGGTGTATTAAATCGGCACAATAAATAAGAGAAATTAAAGGATAAGTACACATTTATTCAATCCAATAGTGCATCCATTATCTATACTGCTTATCCCGTGAGGCTCACGGGGGGTTGGAGCCAATCCCAGCTGACATTGGGTGAGAGGCGGGATATATCCTGAACAGGTCACTCAGTGACCCACTCTATCACAGGGCCAACATGTAGGGACAAACAATTGAGAGATCCCTCACTAACATGCTTCTAATTAAAGTAATCGGGGACAACATCCACACTCCTCATCCTCTGTGAAAATGTATTCCAGAGTTTATCTGAAGTTAACATCAGTTTCCAGCTGTCTGAGTGAGTCAAATCAAGTGGGTATCATCCAGAGTTGTAGCCTTTTTACTACAAAATTCCCTCTTTACGCTTCCACACACACACTGTTTCTGTGCTGAGTTGCAGTGGAGCGACAGTAACACAGAGAGGGAATTTTATACTAAATAGACTGAAACTCTGGAAGAAGTGTGCAATTCAGACTGAAGAAGCCTCATATTAATGGAAAACATTTGAGCTATAAATCAATTATTACTCATGCAGTATGATGTCAGTTGGTCACTGTTGAAATGAAATGCAACACAAAGTTTATTTTGTATCATAAAAAGACAGGTTCTTAAAGATTTAAAGTTATGCAGATGCAGTTGTAGCAGCCATCCAAAAAACAGTGACAGTCACCTTTTACCATTGTTGTGCTGCTGACATGATGTACTGAGCTGGTTTTTCATGCTGTATTCAAACAAATTCCACCAGTTGCACAGCCATTAATGAAGTGAATTCAAAACGTGGTATGCCTCTCTTTTAAGGGTTGGCTCTCCTTAAAAACATATTTTAACATTTACCTCTAGTTGTATCTGGCCATACAAAGAGTTTGAGTTATCTCTGACATATCTGAATTTTGTTTGTTGTGCTTATAGCATAGAAAAATCAACAGCAACACGTCTTTCCAGAAACAATGTCCCTGTTTTTGATAGGGGCTCTTTGGTAGATATCACCTCCAACATAAACTGTTCTCATTGAGATCTCTGGATTATTCAGAGTAAAACACTGTAAGACACTGGAAATGTCTGAAAGTAAAGTCTCATATTTGGACATGTCGTTACACCATTAGGGAGAATGAAAAAAGAAAAACCAAATGTGGTGTTCTTTGCTTGTTTGTTTGTCTTTTTGTGTGATTTGGCTGAATCGACCCTATAAATGAGAAGAAAATAGTTCTACAAAATGTAATAGTCTGTTTTTGTCCTCTGCAGGTCCAAGAAACGGCCAAACCCCTGGACTCTCAGAACCAACAATGGGGGGAGGAGGAGGGAGGAAGAGGAGACGCTGTGGGAGCTGCGCTGAAGGTTAAACATATCTCCAAAGATTTACAGATCATCTCCACTAAACAAAAAACACCTGCTTACGGCTCACTCGGCCCGTACGGTTGGCCGCAGAACTTCTCCCAGGCCCTGGATCAGTATCTGTACCGCCCTCCTCCCAAATCCAAACCTCCTGCTAAAACATCCCCAAAGGCCAAGAAGATCCTGGGCTGGGGCGATTTTTACTTCCATGTGAAAACAGTGAAGTTCAGCCTCCTGGTGACGGGGAAAATCGTGGACCACATCAATGGGACTTTTGGAGTCTACTTCCGCCACAACTCCTCCCGTCTGGGGAATATATCGGTCAGCATTGTCCCACCCTCCAAAGCCGTGGGATGGGAAGTTCTGGATCCCGCGTCTCAGAGCGCTCACACCAAAAACTCAGTCCTGGTTCCGGATGTGACGTCCCAGTTCCAGAGCCCCCCGCAGTCCACTAGCTCCGCCCCTACTACCGACCAGCAGAAGCAGCAGCATGACGTGATGATGGTGACCGAACTCAACTGCCGGATCGAGTACCAGAGAACCAACCGGTCCAAGAAGACCAAGCCCTGCATGTATGACCCGGGGCAGACCTGCTACTCAGAAAACACCCAGTCCCACGCAGCCTGGATCTGTGCCAAACCCTTTAAGGTTATATGCATCTTCATTGCCTTCACCGGCACCGATTACAGGCTGGTGCAGAAAATTTGTCCAGACCACAACTTTCAGACAGAGCAGAACCAGCAGCACTTTGGATGACAGACTCTGCGAGGCTGAAACTGAGACGTCCAACACTGACTTTTCACACATCCTTCAAAATCATGAGTTCCGTTTTCAAAATAGGTTTGAAATTGACTGTTTTTATAAGCCGTTAAAAACACATTTTAACATGTCAGTGAGTGCAGTTTGTGTTTATAGCAGAACATGTTTACGATGAGTTTTAAAATGTGAGCTTTGTGTTGTCTGAAATTACACTCACCCACTGAAGAAAAGCTCCATGTTGTCTTTTAAAAAAGCAGTGACTTGACTCATGATATCACTTTGTGTGTAGTGTTTTATGAATTTTGTTTTCTGAATATGCATCAATAGACGTGAAGACTTTAAACCCAAAAAATAGCTATTCACCATTTAAAGAATGTGATTTCTTGGCTCATTAATAAAACAAAACAGATATGTCTTTAGGGACAGGATCATCTGTAGTTTTTGAAACATAAGCTGACTTCAAGAGCTTTTTTACTATGAAATGAATTCCTAGCTTGTTCATTGCACAGTAGCTTTGGCTGATTAGATATTTCTTCTTCAAAGACATGAACCAGATGATTTACAGCTCTAGTCACTTTTTATCAGTGACACAAAGTACGCATGTCCCTGGCTCCTTTCCAGGACTGATTTTATTTTCACCCTTTGCACCTTGAAAGTTTTCTGTTTTCCCAGCCCACTTCTGTCACAGACATGCTTTCTTTGTCATTACGGCAAACATTACGGGTGAGTACATTTGTTTAATAATGTATCTATCTTAGTGCTTTTTTAAATTTCATGCATAGATCCCCATGTATCTGTGTTTAAAAAGTTAATTTCTCCTGCTCCTAAGAGCTGTTGTGACTAAACCACTTATTTCTGTAAACTAGGTCAGTCTTGTCACCCCAGGTCACCTCAACCCTGACAGAGATGTGTGGTTTGAAGATGCACATTGTGTATCTTTTCTCTAGTTGTATTTTCAATTTACCAGTCCAGCTGCAAAAGTGTTACAATGTTTGTCTGATAACTGTGATTATCTCCAGCTGTCAAAAGAAAAAACAGCACTACTGTTTGTCCCAGAATATTTTTTGTTGTTAAAGCAAAGTTGACTGTACAGTCTGTGCTTTATGCAAGACTTAATATAGTCAAGGCTTAGAAAACATAATGAACACAAAAGATGAAAGGAGACTTGCTTCAACATATATTTATGCTTCAACAGTAATCTGTGTATTAGACCAAAGTAACACATAGTTATGTAACTATCGTGCAGCTACAAGCTGCCTTCAACAAACAAGACCCTGATAACTAAGTCACTGCGTGACTGGCCAGCCCACATTACACTTTTCATGTCCAAGGTTTTCCATAACCGCTCCACGGAATAACACGTTTGGTTTTTCACTGCCTTTCATTTAATGGATTGTTTAGAACATCAAAAGACACATTATTCTAACTCCCTTGTTTCCAAACCCCCGGTGCAAAGTATTATAATTTTGAGTGATGAAAGTGTTTTTGCTCAGGCTTACTCTTCATGAGGTTTTCAAAAGACACCAAAGGAGCAATCTTGGACAACAACAACAAAACAGAGCCCCTCAGAAACTTTTCAACTCTGCACAGCTTAGAGCACAATGGAGAGTTGCATCAGATCCTGTGACTTGGCATTTGTCTCCTCATTAAGGTTTTATTAACTACAAAGAGCAGCACAGTCTCTCCAGTGTCTTCCCAAATCAGACTTGTTACATGTTATTTACAGTGGGAACAGACTTGCAACCATTATTTAAGATGTGGAGGTTCAGTTGTTGACTGTGATGATTCTTGTGTGTTTATCCACCACCACCACCATGCTGCAGACCCTCTTCCCCAGGGTTTCGGGATGTTTGGTCCGAGATCGCCACATCGCCGTGGAGTCGTGCAGGCGAGGCCTCAGCAGCGCCAGCGGGTGGACGGGACAGGAGAGCCTGGCCGAGGACGACCCAGAGATGTGGAGCCTCCTGCAGCGGGAGAAGGACAGGCAGTGTCGGGGACTGGAGCTCATTGCATCAGAGGTGAGACCCAAATATAAAAAAGGAGAGGGACAGAGGCACTGAAGTGGAGATGTTTTGTGTTTCACGGTCTGCTTGATCTACATTCAGTCATGATTTCCCTTTACTGTTTGTTACATTTAGTATTAACTATTGATAAGATTACTTAGTAAACTTAGTTACATTTTAAATCGCTGATCTTGCCAATGAAGGTGAGTCAAACTGAAACTGAAAATTATTCTGTTATTATTATTATTATTCATTTGGTTATTTTGCTGATTTATAATAATGAGGACATTTACTATAAAAGTTTCCTACATAACCCTGAACCTTGTACACATCGTGATGGCACAAGGACAACAGGACCTCAGATTGATTTTAAAAGCACAGTTCAGCAAGATTTGTCACCATCATTAATGTGAATGGATCGACACTGACCCTCTAACCTGGCTGGCATGACATATGAAAAGGTAAACATGGCTTACAATAGGATATATAGCATAGTTATAGAGTTAGAGTTGTCAGTATTACCCTGTGCAACCCTCTCAGAAATTGTCCCTGCTCTTTTAGATCACAAAGTCATTTACAAAGCAACTATAAACCCAAAATAATTGCTTCCGTTTTTCATAAGGTGATCACATGAAGAAAACAAATCCTTTAAGAAATGACACTACAGATCTTCTACAGCCTTGCCCATGTATTGCCTTATCAGTAAAACCAGTCAGACCCAGGCTGTACGTGAACTGCTATGACCCATGACCTCCAGTCTGAAGAAGGATCAGAAGTGATTGTTTAAATGTTTGTTCAGTGTCTTGCGTCATACTGAGTTTTCTGTGTGAAACTGGAAAAACAGTTCAGTTTTGACAAAAATGACATAAACTCTTTGATGCATTTCTGTTCAGCATCTACAAAAGTAAAAATAAATTTTTATTTAACTTGCTTGTTCCAGTCAGATTGTTGATGAGTAGATGAGCTGTGCCAGGATATGACTTAAGGAGAAAAAAAACACTACAAACATACAATAAACATTTAGATTTTGCTTTACTGTCAGCCATGGTGGAAATTTGTCCAGGCCTTTCTTGGATACAAAATTCATTCAAGTCCCTCAGACCAACAGGGATAATTCACTGTGAATCGATATATTTAAATGTGAAAGTCATCTGTGCAAAAATCACAGTATGTGTAAATTAATAACCAAGGGTGGAGCTCATTACCTACATGGTGCTTGGTTTGAAGGATGGTTTTCTTGCTTGGTATCTCCTGTGTGAAAGCAGCTGTGAAAATAAAAGATGTTACCAATTATCATTTGTGCTTTTCTGTGGACAGAGGTGTTAAAGACGTCATACGTGAGACAGAAAGCAAGAAGAACTATTTAAACTGCAGGAGCCTCCTCCAGCAGTGTAACTGCAAGTCACCAGAGCTGTAGTTCTCTTCAGAGGGTTCACCGAGATTTCCTTTGCACCCTTGCAAGTCACTGATTTCATCTAAGTGGAAGCTGTGGGGAAAGAAGGGAGCTTTCATTCCTTTATTCTTCAGCAATTATGAATCCACAGCACTATCAGTCACAATGACATCTGAAAGATTTTCATCGTCTTGTGCATGCGCTGTCAGTCAGTCACCGCTGCAGGCTGACTCCCAATAGAGAGCCCCTGTTTTTTTTTTTCTTCAGGAACACAGTCAAATGATCCCATTAGGTTCCCTCACTGATTTCTGCCATTGATCTCCACATTTTAAGTTGAGACAGAAGAGGAGGGGCTCATGGATCGTGGATGTGTGTGTGTGTGTGCGTGCGTGTAGATAGTGTTTTGAAATGTCATAGAGAGAGTTTTTTTGTCACACGGGGGACTGGTTTTAAATCCCACTGGAATGATTGAGGGATCCCTGAACAGTGACAGGTTTAGTATAATAACAAGGCAGAGGGGGCGGCTGAGGAGGACAGAAAGAGAGAGAGAGAGAGAGGGAGGGAGGGAGAGAGGGAGAGAGAGAAAAGATGTGCAGAAGTGAGAGTGGGAGAAAAAAGACTGAGACAGGAAGAAAAATTCATTTACATTCATTTCCTTTTCTGCAGCTCCATCTCTCCTCTGACTCTCAAATGTCTTTGGGAGATTTGACACTGTGCTAAACCCCATGGGGAGTCAGTATTAGTTGGTTTCCTCCATATCCATCCCTTACTTTGACTATAGTCCCTCTAATAATATTTTCAGATGCGCTAATTTAACTAATTTTGTGACTTCCAGAAAAGGCCATGATGAACCTTTTTGTAATATTTATGAAACAAATGTAACATATTTAAATAGCTTTGATTATCCTTCTCTGACTCTGGAGCTTGTGTTACTGTTTTTATGTTTGGTATTTGCAAGATGAATAAGATAAATAAGATATTCCATACTGGATAACTCAAGTTTGGACTGTGGTTGTACTGTGTAGCTGGACCTTGTGGAAAAAGAGCAGGGGTGTTCAGTCACCCTTCTCCAGATAAATAAAGGCTATATTTTGATGGTGACAGTGTTCTGAATATATGAGCATGATAAAGAAAAAAAAAAGCACAGTGTGTGGCTCTGGATCTTGACAGCGTGCTTGTTTGTCCTGTCAGAACTTCTGCAGCCGTGCAGCGCTTGAGGCCCAGGGCTCATGTCTGAACAACAAATACTCTGAGGGGTACCCAGGACAAAGGTAACTACACAGATAATGCACTCTCCAAATTATATATGACATTTTTCAGAAACCCATGAAATTTGGGGTTTCTGAAATTAAAAAAAAAAAAAAAAATCTTTTTAAAATGTCTGAAGTGGGGTGGGACCAAAATGTTTCCAATTTTTTTTCCAGACTAGAATGTACATGATGCAATTCAACATAATACAATACAGCGCTGTACAATGTCATACACTATTATGTGATATAATATGACCTGATACGATAATATGAAATAATATAACATGAAATTGACATGAAACATAAAATGATAAATGATTAAACACCATGATACAGTGTGATACGATATGATATACAACACAACTCGACAAAATATGATACTATACAATATGATACAGTACAATTTGATGTAAACATTACATTCATTCATTATCTATACCACTTATCCATAAGGGCCGCTGGTTGGCTGAAGCCCTTCCCAGCAGACATTGGGCGAGAGGTGTGGTGCAAACATTACAATACAGTAAAATTATACAGATATGATATGATACAATATCCTGCAATACAAAATGATACGATACAAGACAATGTGAAACACTGTAAAAAGATACAATAGAAAAGTACACAATACAGTAAAATATGACACAATGTAGTATATTACAATATAAAATGATGCAATACATTATAATACATGTTACAATACTAAATTATATGATATCATACAATACAGTATGTTAGAATACAGAATGATGAGATACAATTTACATACAATATGAAACAATGCAAAATTATACACAACATATAACAATGTGATAAAATAATATAAATCTATCAGTGACATCGATGTTAAAGTGCCCTTTAGCAAGGCATTTAGGCAACTGTCAGTTCACATGAGTGAGTATTAAGCAGAAAATATATATTTACAAAAGACAGGAAAATTTCAACAATTTTTTATTTTTCAGTTTTTCTTATCATAATGGATGCCACTTGTCTATCTCAGGTACTATGGAGGCGCAGAGATTGTAGACCAGATTGAGCTGCTGTGTCAGAAACGAGCGCTCACCGCCTTCGGTCTGAACCAAAATTTGTGGGGTGTCAATGTCCAGCCGTACTCCGGCTCCCCCGCTAATTTTGCAGCCTACACATCCGTACTGCAGCCCCATGACCGCATCATGGGCCTGGATCTGCCTGACGGAGGACAGTGAGTGAACATTTGCTCAAGCAAGAGATGCTTAAATACAGACCTTGTGGATTCTCTGGTTTGTAATAGAGTTAATAGAGTAATAGAGTTAATGATAAATTGATCAAGATTTTGCTAGTTCATACAATTTTTTTTTCTAAAAAGTTTGTGGTTTACTTGAGTAAACAACTTTTTTTTTATGGGGGACAAAATGCGTAACACTGACAAGTGACATAATAACTAATAATAATAAAATCTTGTAAATATTCTAACAGGATATTACATTGAAACATAAAAACAGAATACATATACCATTACTGGGAATTCATGCATTATTGCTCAGTCTTACTCAGTCCATTTAGATGGACATTTTATTAAATGTCTGACAGCTATTATGTTATTAGTGTCAAAATGGTTTGAGATTTTGCCATTTTCCCACATGAAACTTGATGTTGTTATTTCTGACTTAACATCAAGAGGCATTAATGTAAATGACAAAATGTTAGTCACACAGTCTGGAGTTGTCACATTATACCACCCTCTTTGAAATAGATATATTTTAAATGCTTTAACTACAGCAGCAAAACCTTGAGAAATGTAAACAATATTATTTTCCAAACCAACACCAAATACACACCTCGTGTTACTGCTGCAGATGACAGTTAGCTTTATGAATGAAGACTTGCAAGTTTTATATGCCAGACACTATGTAAAACTTACATGATGGCTTGTCTGGAGTTAGAAAGAAAAAATCTATAAATATGCACTGAAGACAGTGTCAGTGGCACAAGGTAAAAACATAAAATAGCATTTTTCTTCTAAAAAGACAGCAATACAACTATACAATATGAGGAAGATCTAGTGTTTGCATGACCAAATTAATTCATGTACGTGCTACAGTTACTAAAGATGAGCTGTAGATGAGAGAAATGACTAGAAGAAAGGTAAGGAAGGTCAGTTTCATAGAAATTATTTGTACTATATTTGATTATGTCAATATACTGGTCAGATGGAAGAGAAATCAAGAGCTACAGAGGTCACAATAAGTTCACAGTGCCATAGGATGCCTCGCATGAACCTTCACCTGCTGAACGTCTGAGATGCATGCTCTGCTAAGAAATCTATTGATCTCATTTTTTTCTACTCCACATTATTTCAGCCTTACCCATGGCTACATGACAGATGCCAAGAGAATCTCAGCCACCTCCATCTACTTTGAATCAATGCCTTACAAGCTGGATGTGAGTAATAATTTGGTTGAATGAAGCTTGTCAAAATGAATGCTCTAGTGAAAAGATATCAGACTGTGAGAACTTTTCTGTGGCTCTTCCATCCCTGTCTTCCTGTATCATCTCAGCCCAAAACAGGTCTGATAGATTATGACCAGCTGGAGAAGACGGCCCGACTCTTCAGACCCAAACTCATAATTGCAGGAACCAGTGCCTACGCTCGCCTCATTGACTACGCTCGCATGAAGAGGGTATATCAGGGACTATGTCCATTATGTTGTTTTCTAAAGTAGTAGTAGTACAGGTAGTAGTAAAAACAAAAGAAAGAAAAATAAATCATAAAGCAGACTCCAAACCAAGAAAGGAAAACTGAACATGGCAACGGTGTGTTTCAGCTGTGTGAAGAGCTGAATGCCTACCTGCTGGCAGACATGGCTCATATCAGTGGTCTGGTGGCAGCTGGGGCTGTTCCCTCCCCTTTCCAACATGCTGACCTGGTCACCTCCACTACCCATAAGTCCTTGCGTGGATCAAGGTGAGGGCCACAGGAGAAGTGTCGACTGTGGTCAGGTTAGGTTATTACAATAGTAGGTGTTTTCCTGTCCAGTACCATGTCAAAAATACAGTTTATTTGCCATAATAAGCCATGCAGGATCAATGTTTATTGTCATGTTAAAAATTCAAAAGAGACATTTCAGGTGAGTGCACCCGGCTTTCTTTTTCTCTCCGCTCTGTAGGGCCGGTCTGATCTTCTATCGGAAAGGTGTGCGGTCTGTGGATAAGAAAGGTCGGGAGGTAACCTATGACCTGCAGGACAGGGTGAACTTTGCCGTATTCCCTTCACTTCAGGGAGGACCTCACAACCATGCCATTGCTGGGGTGGCCGTTGCCCTCAAACAGGTCCAGATATCAGAATTAAAATTCAACAATAGCCTGCAAAATCAAATAAGAGAGAAAATCTTTTGGGGAAACACTCTGCAGAACATTTTAAAAGTCAGCTTAATTTCAGTAGCTCATGTATAAATCATATAAGTCCCAGTTGTCATCTGGAGTGTCCTGATACGGACTCTCTAACGAATCATTTCTGCCTCCACAGGCCTCCACTCCCATGTTCAAACAGTACATCGCTCAAGTGCTGCTGAATGCCAAGGCCATGGCTAATGCTCTGCTGAGGAAGAGCTACACCCTGGTGTCAGGTACCAAGGCAACTGTTTTTTATGATAAAGATGCACTTCTTTTTTTCTTGTACAAAACATATATGGTTTTACATAAGACGTTTGTTTATGTTTTTGTGTCTTTTTTTCCAATGTGAATAAAATTAGATTAGATAAAGTAATGTTGTATTTCTGCCTTTCTGCCTCTCCTGATACACTTGCTTTGGAATCACTTCTTCATTCGCTCTGACCTAATTTGCATTCTGTTTTTATGACTTTGGAAAAGTTCACTTAACCTTCACTTGACAGTTAAATGGAACAAAGCCAATATTAAGAGGAATTCTTAAAGAAGTGATGATAACTTTTGTCATTGTCTGCATGAAAGTTTAAGTGGAGAACGAGAAGAAATGGCTATTTATCTCACCGTCAGACAAATTTACCCCTGAGCTCAACAGAATTTCATTTCAACTTCTCTCCTCCTTCTCTCAGGTGGAACAGACAACCATCTGGTCTTGGTTGACCTTCGACCTCGTGGGATGGACGGGGCTCGGGCTGAGAGGGTCCTGGAGCTGGTGTTCATCACCGCCAATAAGAACACCTGCCCGGGAGACAAGAGCGCCCTCACCCCAGGAGGACTTAGGCTCGGTATTTAAATGAAAACATAAAAGCTTGTACAGGATGTGTTGGTAAATGGATTATTCTTGGTGAAGAGCTGCAGGAGTGGAGGTTGTTTGGGCAGAATCTGTCAACCAGTCAGTCTTCCTACCTGTATGATATTGGACCCTTTCTTCTCTCTCTGTCTGTCTGTCTCCTGTGATGCATCTCCGTTTGCTTTCGTCTGTCTGTTTTTTGTCTGTGTGTCCGTCAGTCAGTCTGTCAGCATATCTCTCTCAACAGCACCAGTCTTAACCTCTTTATCAACTTTTATCAACAGTGATTGAACTAATATTGTCACATCTTTTTTTTCCCAAATTCTTACCTCTCTTTTATATGTTGTCACTTTTTTTTTTTTTTTTTTTATTCGGGAACCCCGGCTCTGACCTCCCGACAGTTCAGGGAGGCAGACTTTGAGAAGGTTGTGGAATTTATTGATGAAGGAATTCAGATCGCGCTGGATGTGAAGAAGAAGACTGGTGAGAGAAGAAGTTTCCTTGTTTTGTGAAAACTTGTGAGTTATCCAGTGAGAGTGGTAGAGTGGTGTGGTAGATGCACTGTGGTGACATATTGTTTGCTGAGAGCACTTTCCAGCGTGTCAAAAACACTTGATAACTTGTTCAAAAATGACATGATGATGTGCACCAAAGGCAAAATAACCCCCAGTTACTTTTAAAAGTTCTTTGTAGGTTCAGTGTTGCACTTGACTTTTCATTCATTTTTGTTCTATTTATATACATTGTAACGATAATTATTTTGCTTGCAGTCAGAGGTGCTAAATGAAAATTTTGCTATTGCTACATAGCTGATGTTAGCATCAACAGCTCTGTTTACTGCCAGTCCAGAAAAATGTTTGCAATTTTAGCATTAAATTCTTTACTCACAAGGCTGTCTAGAACTAGGAAGCAACAGCTATGTTAACTCTTGTTTGCTATTTCTATCATCTTTCCTCCTACTGAAATTTAGCATGCTAATCAGCTAGCCCTGTCCATCCCATCTTATAATACCACTTTGTGATAATGAGCCAGTTTAGTATCCGGTGTCCTCGGTCAACATGAGAATATGAGGAAGTAGCATAAAACACAACAATGGTGAAGCTCTGGTAGATAAACAGCTGTTAATGCTAATATTTAGTAATATAAGAATAGCAAAAAACTTCCTGTACTTTCTTCAAGAACTGTATGGAAATTATTAGTAGGAGTGGGTTCAGAAAAGAGACAGGCTATTTGACAAGTAACAATTATTTACAATTATTGTGCATTTATATTTTTGGTTTAAATCGGTCTCATCTACAGCTTTCGTTGTTACTTTTAGTTATTAATGGCAACATATTATACCATTTAATAGTGTTTTAATATACTTTGAGATATTGTGGGATGGTGCTATATATATATTTTATCCTAGTCAAGGACAAAGAATAATAATCCTAGACAGGATCTTGCTTTTCCCAAAAAAGTAAAGCATAATGCTCAGCAATGACTTGGCACAGTGCCAAACTAACAGGTTTTCAAAACATATCCTTGGATGTGTGGTGGTCATGAGTTTTGTTTTGGTTTTATTTTTATGTGTTTTGCTTTTTCTTACAGCATTTTAGGGAAGATTGGTTCAACTAAAACCTAAAGCTTGTTGTTTTGCCACTCTGTCTCCCAACAGGAAACCTGGCCAGCTTCAAGTCCTTCCTGCTGGAGGACCTGAGACGGTGTCCCTTGGCAAACTCCGCCAGCAGGTGGAGCTATTCTCCAAACCCTTCCCCATGCCGAGATTCACGGCCGCAACGACATCACAGGCAGAGGCAGTTTCCCCATCACATCCTTGGAGCATACTGGATCCTTTGAGCCTCCCTCTGATATAGCATTGGCGTTTCTGCACAGTCACATTTCCATACCAACCTGACAATATATCTTAAAATCTTGTAATTACAAACTGCCAGGTGTTGGGTGAAATGATAAAATAATTTCAGTATCATATTTTAGCATTTTTAATGGCTGCTTAACTAATCATTCTAATGGTTTCTAATAATGTAGAACTGACAACCAGTTGTATTATATTTTCATTTTATTGTATTTTATAAAACATTATATGCATCACATATAGTATTTATTAATGTATTTACCAACAACAATAACTCATCCTGTGTAGCACCTGTGGATGGAGGTTGGCACAGAAGCCAATGAAAACACTTTAACATGTCCTTATATCTACTCACAGCTACATTATAATGTGTTGTAAATCATTTATTAAAGTGTTACCTGGATGTGTTATCTTCCTTACTGTAATAATGAGATGATGTTGAATTCACAGCAGGTTATCCCATCATCAGGTTAAACTAATATCCAGCAGAAGAGTTTGTTACAGCGACTTATTATGGCACTGGGCAAAGTTCTTATAGGCCACTTTGAAATTATGTTTGAGCCACTAGATATGGAACATTATCTGTGTTGTGCAGATAAAGAAATGATAATGGTGATAATTTGTTAAAGATGGAACAAATGTTTAAGAATCACACAAAAAGCGGATCTGGCTGAATTTGCATCAACAAGCTTTCATTTCACAGACAGGACTGGCTAAAGAAGGACCATGAGTGTCTTTAGAGTGTTGGCTTTGTCACTAAACTGCTTTTAGGAGAAACCCTTGTAGTGTCAGGAAGGCTGTTTCCCGGGCCTGGGAAACTCATAACTTGGCTATTATTTGAGAATTGAACTACGCTCTTTATAACCACAAAACCACAAATAGGAAACAGTTAAACAACATAAACATTTTCAAACTATGTTTTCCGACTTTTTATACAAAACATACTGGGCGCTCACCCTACTTTACCTTCACTTGATTTGTTATTATAAAGGACTTGTGAAGAGTGTTCAGTGTATGTAAGTAGATCTTCTTAATTGCAATAAAAACTCATCCTGAATGTTTACAGGTTTGTTGACTTTTCTAATGTTTCAGAATCTCTGCATTGTTGCCACTGGTCTCACTGTGGTACAAAAAACTTGCAGTGAATGTTTACAGTTGAAGGAGGAGATTTCATAAACATCGATCCGTGTTAAGCTGCTGGCATTTCCTCATCATTTCCTCTCACTGTCAACCTCAGGAACGGTCAGAAAAGAAAATAAAAGCTGATCTCTAAACGAGAGATAGAGATCTGACAGGAAGATAGTTAGACCAGAGCTTCACAACCACAAAAATCATTAGATGTAACCAACCAAGAACATCTTGCACAGGCTGCTTGCAGAGACCACTACTTCAAACAAAACCATTTTCACTTTTGTGACTGTCTGTTTATGTTACCCCACCGCATTTATATAATGCTATTATATGCAGACAGTTCATTATATACATGGAAGATGAGAACATTATGAACAAAGTCCTTCTGTCCTCACAAAACCTTTAGAACTTGCATTTCTGTTTTGACAATGCTTTTCTCCACTGTTTCTCAAATTGCTGCAGTCGGATCTTTAAACTCCCAGCCAGATAAAAAGAGCCAGCCTCCTCTTTCTTTCTCCTAGGATGAAATTATAAGTTGCTGTTATTTTATTTTGATGTATTTATTTCTTATCCTAAGAGGAACATTTCCTCTGAGACACAAAATGCTATAAAAGCAACATGAAAGCTGCCTATTGGGTAACAATATTTATTTCACCAAAGAACTGAATGGACTTTTGTCTTGCTTGTGGTCAGACTCCTTTGTGTCCTGCTCTTTTCAGTCAAATCTTCCAAATTTTCACTTGAGGTTACTGCCTCAGCTTCTGCCAGAGGAATGTATCCTCCGCAGGGCAGCCCGACTGAATCACAGGTCAAGGGTCAGGGAAGCTCTCAGCTCTGTCGTCAGAAAGCACACACAAACACAAGGACGCGCAGATGCGCACACATGCCACATAACAACACAAATAACGACTCATCCACTTCATCTCTGTGCCTGTTTCTCATGACCTGACAACTCCTTTGACGCAGCTTGTGTGTATGTCTGTGTGTGCATGTGTGTGTGTGGATTCTAAGACTTTTGAATATCCTTTGGGGAAATCATTTGATCCCTCATGTTCCATAGTTCTAGGTCACTAGTCCTCTCGTTTCTGCTGCAACAATCCCTGTGGCGTTCAAAAGAAGGATGGGGTCTTTTTTGATCTCCGTTATTCTTATTCTCTCTTCATTCCCTCTTTTTTGTTGCTTTACAGGGAGGAAAGCAGAGCCGACGTAGAGATGAGTATGAGCTCAGAGCGCAGAGAGCCGAAGGAGAGGTCTGAGGTTTCTTAAGAGGATGAAACACGAGTCTCACCTTCATTGAACAAAGCTGAGAGATCCTGTAAGAATTTTAAGAGTTTATTTAATGTATCCTTCAGATGTAGTAAGGGAGATTTTGGGGAAGTTGATAAAGCAGGAAAGGAGAGAGGGACAAATACTGCGTGTCAATATTTAATAAGAGAGCGGGAATAATCTCAGAAATCAGGACAATATATGCTATCCAGTCTGAAGTTAGGGACTGATAGATCCTATCTATCTCCCAACAGTTCCCACACATTCATATTCATTTTAACATTATTCTACGTACAGTACGTTCCAGATGTTTTTTGATTTAGTGCTTTGCTCAATGCTCAGTATCATCTTCAAAAGAATGAAGCAAGAATGGAAGAAGCAGGGCTGAATATGAAGCCAACGTCTTCCGAGAAAACAGTGTATGTGACTGAGATTTGGGTGCTTTAAAATCTCATTAACTGTTTGTTATCTTAGTCTGCAGCCACTTTCTTCTGCTTTATCTGTGTTTCTTTTTAAAGGTTAGACGTTGAAAGTCAGTCACAGAGTTACCACCTGATTCATCTCATCGGTGAGTTTCATTTTCATCCTATACCGCAGTGTGTGTGCTCATCTCTGAAGCATGGAGAGACTGTGGTACCTGGATGTGGACGAATGTGTGTGTGTGTGTGTGTGTGTGAGCTCAGGTTGCACACAGTGTGCTCTGCTGTCATACATCAACACCATGCTGGGGGACTGTTCAACATCCTGCCACCGCTGTCGCTGATCAAAGACACAGGGCTGCTGTCACACACAGCGGTGCATTCAGACAAACACATACGGGCGTACACACACGCACACACCACTAAATGTGGTCCAGAAGTACCAATCAGGCTGCAAAGTGACAGCTGCACTGCCAACAGATGGATCTGTTCCATCAGAGTTACTGATTATGTATTTTTATCCCAGGATGTGGAAAGAGATCTGTATCTGACTCAGTTCCAAGCAGGTGTGTCACCTGTCTGTGTGTGTGTGTGTGTGTGTGTGTGTGCGCACGAGAGAGAGAGAGATGGATGGAGAGAGGAGAGAGATGACACAGATTGGCAGAATATACTCTCGTGAACATGAATCAGAAGAAGTTTATTTATTAGAAAGGAATTCAACTCGGTTTATGCATCTCTACTGTTTTCATAACTTACACAGGAGTCATTGTGGAATTTAGTGGCTGCTAAACCTAATCATGTGGCAGTTGATGAAATCATGCAGTCAAGGTCACATTAGCAGGTCTCAATTTGCAATGCAAGGCCGAAGTGTCCGCACCGAGAAATATGAGGAAACCTGAGCTTTCCAGCTGCAGAAATTAACATTGTGTTGCATTGCCTTCAGACTACAAGAATGAAAGCTTAAAGAAGCATATCAGCATGTTTGCAGTTTAAGCTCCTTCGTATAAATATTTTACCAATAGAGGCCTAGAACATTCAAATGAATACATTCAAATTCCTAAAACACATAAGCGTCACGATCTCAAGGATTTTAGTTTCGATATGGGTAAGAAACAAAGACAAGGACAGTTTTAAAACTAGGGAAAGGCGTGTTCATGTGTCATATACCTCCTTCATATGTTTTTGAGGTGTGTATTTCCCTCAGGATCTATTCACTGACACTGCTCAGTCACACTGCTTGAGTATCACCCAGATTATCGCAGTGATGCTTCCAGGATTCTGATCACAGGATCCGTTTCACCTTCCAGCTGCAGTGAGGAGGAAGGGGAATGGATCTTAGTCCAGATCAAGTTTCTGTGATTTCCACTCTGAGTTGTGAGGTTTAAAGTCAGGTCCTCATACTTGAGTTTTGTAGTCTGTGGTGATGGCCACAAACTGGGAAAAAGGAAGAAGATCAAATTAAACAGAGGTTTGATACTGTCTGGAGGACCATATCAAACATTTTCCAACAAAAACATAAATTACAGTGTCACAGAGTGTCACTTAAACCTCAAACACTGAATACTTGTGGGTATGGGTGCTGTATATTACCTTGTGATGATATGTGGGAGGTCAAAACATTCCACGGCTCAGGGTCTTTGGTCTTGTTCAACTAAACACAATACAAAGGATAAACTGGCATCATGTTTATGAATCTGATATACATAGATAATGCTCTCATTTCTGACCTAGAATGCCAATATTCATTCTCAGTGATCTGATACTCCTGAGAGCTGCTGTTTCATCCCTGCTGTTTGATTACGTAAAAAAAAATAAGATTTAAAACAAAATCAAAAAAGAGCCAAGACAGCCAGGGTGAAGTTACATTTCAAATGTAGTGCATTTAAGCCACTGTGCTGCCACCAGGACCTCTTTCTAATTTCATCAAGCGTGTAAACAATCACTGCTGAAAATGATTAAAGACCAGCACTAAGGCGGACAATGATGCACCGTGCTGTGAGCTCTTATTAAAAAGCAAATAACTGTCTGCTGTTTCGAAGTATCATTCAAGGGTAAGTCAACAGTTTGGATTGTGAAGTAGGAGAGGAGGGCGTCAAGTGAGAGGAGGTTTGAGAAGCGACAAGCGGGGTGCCTGTTGTCAGTAACACTCATAAGCAATCCTCTGTTTAATTTAGAGTGAAAATGATGTCTACCTCCACGCCTCATTCAAAAATCATAACATGTCTGCATTTTGGAATCAAATTCTGTCTTACAGAGGAAGGAGGTCTAGGTTTGTTAGTCTAAAATGTAAAATAACATCTTATCAGAGGTCAGAGAGGAAACTTGAAGGTCCTTACACAACATGGGTCTCCTAGCCAACCGTAGCAGATACAGAGTTGCCGCCCATTCCCAAACAGATGAAGAAGAACTGAGGATGAGCTAGAACACAAGAGAATCAAAACATTAAGCTTAAATCCTTGGTTTTTAGGTTTATGCTCATACGCCTCTGTTTGATGAGCTGATTGATTGACTGGTTTGGGCCGAGCTCAGAGGAACAGACAGCTATGAATCACAGCCAGAAATTGGCTTATAGTCAAATCTAAACATGGAATTCAGAGTTTGACTTCTTGTATGAGTAAAAGTATGAAAGGCTAGCAGTGGATCTACTGGCTTTGTCTAAAACTGAAAAATCACACACAGAAACTATAAACTTTGCCATCTAACACATCTTACTGGTTTAATCCAGTAAAAATGCCTGACAGCTGCTTGAAGGACTGAACTGATTTCTGTTTTATGTGTCAGTCTTAACAGGACGGCATTCAGCCAGCTATTCTATATAAATGAATGTTCAATGCTAATATACGGCTAACTGTCTTTTAGCTCTCTGAAGACAGTGGCGAGCAGTGGGCTACAAAAATATGTAACTATTCATCACAAAGTTTACCATTGAAATAAATGTAGTGGAACAACACATATAAACTACTCTTCTACAGCCGTGTGTTAACAGCTGTGCCTCTACCAACACAGTTGGACTAGGATGTATTTTTGTTTAACTAGCGTGGCGGAGTTTGATTAAAACAACTTGTTCCAAGTTTCCACAGAAAGAGCAATAAACTGAAGAGAGTTGATTATACAGTCTTTACTGGGAGGTTTTGCAGACCACTGAGAAGAGGATGAAAATGTACAGTGTTGATTCAAAAGATATTTATATATATTTTTGTAGGCTAATAATTTTAATAAGTTATTGTTTATTACTTGTTATTGCTCTGCTGCCAGCTGAACATTCTGTTGCTATAGCAACCACTGCTATAACATTCCATGTCAGATTAACTGACATCCACCATTTGTCAAGTAGGACTAAACAAATAGATGGGCTGTAACGTAGCAACAGTCAGCCTGTTTCAAAGAACTTTAAGGTGATCCACTGTCTTCAGTCTTTATTAGTTGTATTTAACTCAGTGCATACCTGTGCGCCCACCACCTATTACACTTGAAATGTTTTTTATTTTATTTTAAAAATAATTTAAATTAATAAATTAAAAATTAAAAATCTAACTTATATTGGCTCCTGTATACAGTATGTTAAGCAGCTAGTATGAGGGAAAACAGTAACTCCTTCTCTCGTTGCATCAGCCACAGACAGCATCAACATCATGGCGCCTGGCGCTGCGTTTGCTGAATGTCTCAGTGAATGTCTGAAATGTAAGCACCTTCTTGGTTAAAAAAGGGCGGATGCAGCATTTTGTTAACTGGGAGAGATTCAACCCACTTACTCAACAGAAACTCTCATGAATCATCAACAGTAACACCAGGCAACTATTAACTCCTCTAAATTCCTGTGAGTGGATTTAAATTATACTCCAGCTGAGACTTACAGAAATGACTGTTGGGCTTAATAAAACTGCAAGCTACATTTTACACTTCCTGTTTACAGAAATGTAGGCGTTGGTCTGAGCATTAATAACATCTCTCCATCATCCTATTATCATACCCTGTTTTTCTTGCTATACAGCTCTTGTTTGCAATGAAATATTTTGTTTTGTTGTTTTACTTTTGTTTTATTTACTCTGTCTGTCTGACTGTCTCTCTGCCTTTTAGACTTTCTCTCATAACCTGTCTCTCTGTATCTGTCTACCTATTTCTAACTCTCCCATCTGCTGACTCACTGTCTACCTGTACCCTTATGCTACTGAGTATTTCCAGTTCATGCTAATGTGTGTCATATTGTATTCATCCACTTTCTGACATCTCAGAGGAAAATATTGTGCACACCTCACTTCCCCATTTGTTTGAGAGCAGGAGTTTTGCTAATTTTGCCAATTAAGATTTTAGAGACAATGAACTTGCCATACAGTGCAAAGGTAAACTCTCCAGCAGTGAAACTAATTAAAACTAGTTGCACCTTCACCCTTTACAACATTAAATCCAATAATTCTAATTAAATATTTAAAAAACATACTTACGAACACTAGGGCCATTCTCTGCTTAACAAACATTTTACCTTTAATTCTCTAGGTACACTTTATTTGATAATACTTTGTAATTATTACTTTTGTAAGTAAAAGACTTCATCCACCTCTTGGTGTGTAATGGACTATGTAATGTGTCAAAAAAAAGACTGATACTCAGTCATCTAAATGTACCTTTCTCTCCATTCAAGATGGTCCATTTTCTATTGTAAATAATTTTTATATTGCATGTATGTGAGTCAGTTTCATAGTGTTAATATTTCTCAGAAATTCAGACAAAACACAAGTCTGACTAGATTTGAAGTGGATGATTTTGGACACGACCTCTCAGACTAATTCTCTGTCTGTCTGTCTGGCCTCCTGTCTGTCTCTGTCTCTGGCTTTAATAGATACTCCATTTCTGTCTGCCTGTCTAACTATCTGTCGGTTGTCTTGCTGATTTTAGTCTGTCTCTATGACTATTAAGCTCTCTGACTCTCTCTAACAGCCTATCTCTCTCTGTCTGACTGTTGCTTGGCTTGATCGAGAGCATTTGGAGTCTCTGAGGGTTGCTCCTGCAGCCTCTCTCTCTCTCTCTTACTGTCTGTCTCTCTTACTGTCTGTCTCTCAGCCTGTCTGTCTGTGATAGATGCTAGACCATATCAAGTAGTTCTGGTAGTCTCATAGGGATTTCCACTCCGCAGTTTCTCTCTCTCTCTCTCTCTCTCTCTCTCTCTCTCTCTCTCTCTCTCTCTCTCTCTCTCTCTCTCTCTCTCTCTCTCTCTCTCTCTCTCTCTCTCTCTCTCTCTGTCTCCTGGGACACTGATGATAAGAAGTTAAAACTCTGTCACTCTGCTCTGTGACAGCAGAGCTGGTAAAAATCGTAGAAATAATCCTGTCCCTGTAGGACAACTCTCATTCGTCTCTTCCTCCAACCCTCATTTCTAAATGCTTAGATTTTTTTTCAGTTAGATTTAAGAGGGTTTGCTTAAAGTCATGGATGTTTTTAAAGCGTTAAGCCTCTCTCAGTTTGACTTGACTTTACAGAGCAAGCAGCTGAGCAACAACCTTCACTGAATTAGAGTTTAAATAAGATGAGATGAGACTAAAATTGAACTTTGGATCATCTCTCCTGGATTTTCAACTCATTTCTTTACCTCTTACACTCCTATACAAACACTGTACAGTAAAGGATGTGATACTTTTCATTTGTAGTACCAAAAAAGCAGAAATACATTACAGAGTTATCAAGACCCAAATTTTAACCTGAATTTATAAAAGTCAACCAATAACAGGGGTTTTCAAGTAAGTTTCAGCAAGGCGCCCTGTAGCCAATTGTATGATTTACATAATTCCACATTTCTTCATCCTATGTAACCATGTTTAAACATCTCTACTGCTCCACAAACACAGATGCAACAGGTCCACTCGGTGCAAGCCCTGACAGGACTATGGACTATTAGAGTTTAGTTAAACCAAATGTATTTATGTTGATGTTAATGTAGCATTGATGTTGAATAATGTGCATTGCTCAGGCAGAATAAACAGATGAAACAAAAAAGAAGAAAAAGTTCTAATATTCATTTTAAACCAAACTCACTGTACAAACACAGGAGCTGTCAAATGCTGAATGCATTCAGATGCTTATCCACTTTTGATTCATTTTCATATTAATTTGTTTCTGCTTGGTTATTTTATTTTATAATATTTTCATAAGCAAAATTCAGGAAGTTGCTTCAATGCAACTACTTTGTGAGTTCAAACTCAAACTTTATCTACAGCTCATAACCACTTTGTCAAAACATGAAATTACTAAAAAGAAACAAACAGAAAGTAAATAAAGATTACTTACACCGGGTGTATAGCATGCTTCACAGCTATCCGAAAATACCATAGCTCCAGTTTATATAAATTTAGGAACAAATAATTCAAAGTCAATAATTCAGACCCTGCTATCAACAACCACAAGCTTTGCAGCCATTACTCAGACAAGTTTAAACCTGTTGTTCTCTGCATGTGCAAGGAGGAGGGAGAGAGGAGGGGGAGAAAGAGGACATTCATCTGATTACAGCTACTTCTGCTTCCTTGTTGGGTTGATTACACTGTGCCTGACATTGTACTGGACACCGTGTAACAGTTTATATTTGGTGATAAGGTTTGATACTTGTAAATGTTCATTAACTCGTACTCATATGTTTCTATCATAATCTGTTGATCAGAAAGTTGTGTAGCTCCTGCAGAGCTCAGAGCCCTTTTCTCCCTCATTTCCTTCACAAGTTGAAGACTTTTCAGGCCTTTGGGAGGAGCTGACTGGAGGAAATAGGAAGCTTGTAAAACACAGTAAGCCATTGGGGAATATCTATGTCTATAGATCTCTTCAGCTGCCAAAACCATATCCAGTAGAATAACAGTGCAAAAGGGGTGTTGCCCCCAGAGGAAAAATCCCCACACAGAAATAAAGGCTCACCCAGGCTGAAATGGAGCTGCAATTAAACCACATTTTATTGGGAGGTATTTTGGTTCTCAAAAATGTAGAAATGCAGGAAAATACTTGTGAGAAGAAATAATGGCTTAAATAAAACAGAAATACTTGCACAGAAGTCTGCTGTTGTTCCATGGTGTTTTCATGTTTTCTCTTCTTAAAAACAGCCTTTTCTCCTACCTAATGACAGATTCTCTGTCTGATGATCTCTTAGCCACTGAAGTCCGCTGACTCTCCAAAACATAATTATAGACCACAGTCACCATGTTTGTATATCATTGGGACAATCAGCACAGCAGAAGCCAACAGTTCAGACTGAGAGAGTTTGAGCAAATTCAGCTCCTTGACAATTTGCAAATGAAATCTCAGATTTTTACTGTTGTGTTGCATCAGTTTTCCAATACGTGTCACACCAAGTGCTTTAGATGGTTCAACCTGGAAGAAAGATGAACTATGGATGATTATCAGATGATTCAACGCAAAGAAAATTAAAGTATGTAAAAGTAACATGGTGAAGCCCTGAGGCTGAGAAAAACTACTGGATTCATTTTTTAATTAAAGCCCATAGAATGTTTTTTTAGACATCTGAAATTTTCATTTGTTGCTTGGTCTCTGTAAATCCCTCACAGGGTGACAAAAATAAAACAAAGATGAAGCGTCCAACCAACAGAGATTAATGCAGCAACACTTTTCAATACAAAGATTTTGTTGTGTTTTTTGCAGTTCTTGATGCTGATGCTGATGCTAGAAAAACCACAGATGTAAACATAAATTATTATGATCACTGCCAGCCATACTTCCTGTCCAGTTCAGGAAGGCGGGACTTAGCCCCTCAGCCCATTGTGTCAGACCTGAGCTGATAAGAGGCTCAGATCAGGCCCTGCTCAGTCTCTCCATTGTTGCCATCATATTGATCTGCATGTGACCCTAAGTTGACTGTGCATCAATACATTGTTTGAATAAGGTACAAATATTTGTTATAGTTGGCTGCTGTTTCTTTGTTCAATAGTAAAATGAGCACTTATTTAGATTTATTAAGTACACCAGTCGACCAACTACAAGAAGTGCTTTTGCTTATAAAAAGAAAACCTCCTGGTCTGTTTGTGGACGTGTCTGTGATTCATTGCCCTCAGTTTAATTGGACAACAATTTGGCATCAAGGCACTTTACTTTCAACTTTATGATGTTTCATTATGTCCCAGGCACCACATGTTTCATGTCCTCAGATGATGGCAGCGCCATTAAAGTCACCTGATTATCATCTACAAGAGCACATACTGTATATATTTATAATTCAGAGATAGCATCTAATAATATTTTTACAGTGTAGGCTCAAAACAGATCTCATGGAATCAACCACGCCAAATATATATATATATTTATACAGATATAACATGGATAGCATACTTAACTTTAATTCAAATAAAGACAGTGATCATTTGCAAAACTGGGCGACAAAGAGTTTTCACAACAGCAGCAGAACCATTATAATGACTTCCATCAACTCAGACAATGTATGCTAGTGGTAATAAATCCCAGAGTGAGACAGGACTTTGGTGCCTCCAACCTTTCAAAGCAGTGTGTGTGTGTGTGTGTGTGTGTGTGTGTGTGAGAGAGAGAGAGAGAGAGAGAGTGGTAATGGTAATAAGATCTTTTGCAAATGAGCCCCTGAAACTACCTACTAAATCCCAAATCTGCCTCCATGTCTGACCAAGACTTGCCTACATGGAGAACTTCTGCATGCATGCGTGTGTGTGTGTGTGTGTGTGTGTGTGTGTGTGTGTGTGTGTGTGTGTGTGCGTGTGTGTGTGTGTGTAGAAATCAGCAGGGTGACCGTCCATAGGTAAAATAACAACAATAATCTGGGCACATTAAACCAGTATTTCACAGCTGATATTCAGTGATTCTCTACCTTTTCAGTATGAAACACGTACTGTGCCTCCTGTCAGGTTGAAAGGTGGCTCAAGAAGAAGGGAATTATTAGTTGGGTTCAGAGTCACTTACAAAGGATTTGAATAGTGACAAGTTAAAAAAGATGTGAAAACACCCATGAAACTCTCCATGCTCCTGCAACATAGTGTGTGAAAATCTTACAGTCAAATCAAATGCTTGAAATGTTCCAAAATAAATCATTTCATAAAGATTTGGCTGAACACACCTGCTTCTATATCACACCATCGCCTTCTTTGAATTTCAGCTGATCGAATAAATATGAAGTGGACTAGAAAACTGGATTATGTAGAGAGAAAGTTTTAGTGCGTGTCCCTTTAGAGAGATGAATAGCGTTAAACCAACAACTGGCCCATCACACCGACTGTCCACTGAAATATCAGGTCTAATGAGTTCGTTCAGCTCACACTGTTGATGCTGCTCCTGCTGATCTGTAGGCTTCTCGGTGAGAACGATAAAGTGACTCTGTGGTTGAATGACCAACTCTTCTGACGATGAGCAGAGATGTTAGAGAACAAAAACTCAACAGGAGTCAAGAAAATGAATATCCACATGTATGATGACAAAACTGGTTGTTTAATAATGAAAACATAAGTATATAATGTCTTATAGAAGCGCTAGGGAACATATCGGTGCCTGTAGTTTTAGCCCAATTACAACAAACTGATTATAACTGACAGTCACGGTTTTGATTGTCAATCTTCCAAGCAGATCTCAGTTCATATCACTTGAAATATAAAGAATCAGTTTCGCGGATACCAAGAACTACTTGAGAGTCATAATGGTGTTTCAAGCAACAGCAGTCTCTTACATCACTTCCTCAAGCTCTGTGGGAAGCCTGACATTTGAGGCCAGAGATGGACAGCTGCCGAGTACTGAGTTTATAATACCTGGTCCCACAAGACAAACAGTAGGGTCAAAACACTGGACATCTTCGAGCATAATGTGAATCGGGTTGTTTCTTGGATTTAATTTTTTTTTTGTTATATTTGGCAGATGTCATAGCTTCTCACATGATCACATCAACCCAAAAGAGTCACAAAGTGCAAAGTAAGAACATTAACACAAGTACAAGTGCTTGGGTACAATGTTGAGGCATACAGGTATTAATACTTAATAATACTATATGCTCCTCATACTTTCTTGATTACTACATTTATTTTAATATAGTTTCTGCTTACTTTTGAGATTCATATTTTACCTGACCTATGAGCAATATGTAAAAGTATGATACAGTGTTTTAGATTCGGCTTCTTTCTAAAAGGGTATATAAAATAGTTAGAATTGGTTCCAGTACAAATTTGAATGAGGACAGTTAGCATGATAGATATTTTTTTTATAGTGTGATATTACTGCCTGTGATACCTAAATGATCAGATTTTATGCACACAATTTCATATATGATGAGCTTCATCAGGGCATCACGTGAGTTAAAGCTTCTTATTTATTCCATTCCCCAATGTGGATGTTGCCCAATAAACTGGGGTATTGTAAATAGCAATATGATCCCTCACAGGCTTCCACCAGCATACAAGGCCATCTATGTTTACGGCAGTCTGCCACAATTTCATCCCAGGCTGAAGAGACAGGGCATGGAAACAGTGGGGTTTTCTGCAATGGAGATGGTGCTGGATTTTAACTCAGAACTTACAGTCACCTGGTGCTTTGTAACTATGCCAACAAGACACTCTGCTAACAGGCTGTTTTAAACTCTGTAACCATAGAAGACCTCTCTGTACTAGTACCAAAAAAGAAAAAAAAAGTGGATCTTATCGTTCCTCCTGAATTATTTAGAATATTTGTGGGTTCAAGTTTTACCTTGGAAAAATAAATAAAATAAGATTGTCAATCATTAAAAAAACCCTCTGTGCATCTGTCCATCCTGCCAGCTCTGGGTTTTCTTTTCTCCTCCCTCCAACATAGGACTATGTGACATGAGCTCAGCCTGCCTGGTGTTCTGCTGACCTACAACGAGTAAATCCTCCTAATTGGACACTGGCCAGCACTGTGGCACAGGCTCCAATACAGAGCAAATTATTTTTTAAAATACAGATCCATGGTGCTGTGAATATCCTTAGACTGTCAATGAACCAATTTATTTAGAAACCCACTAATGATAGCGTTTATCGGTCCTAGCAGTAAATTTGACTTGTACATCACTGATATCATGAGTGGTGACAGTGCACACAACAGGGGAAAGATGTATGGTAGAGCTGAGCAAGATGCAAATGGAAGCAGGTATATAAACATGGGCACCGTGGCCACCAATCCACATCTGTTTTTGTTTTCTTGAATTAAAACCACAATACATCAGGGAAGACCACCATCAACCACAGATAATAACAGAGAATACTGTGAATATGAAACTAAGCCTTTGTATTTCTCAAACCTCAGATCAATAAAGCTTTCCAGGATTATTCACTTGCTTGTTTACTGTCTATAACAAACCAACAGTGACACAATGGCAGCTCCATTAGCTGAACACATATTATGGAAAGGCAGAAACACCGTATCCACAGTCTTTGGTGCACCTGCAGTTAGAATTGTTCTTTCCTAAAGCCGTTGCTGAGCAATGTAGCCATAGAAATAAATCCTCTTTACTTATTTTTACATAAAGATTGCCTTGTTTTTCCTTTTTGTCCCTCTTATTAAATTTGAGCCAATTACCCTACAGTCACAGGCCTGTTTTGGCTCTGATTAGCTACTCTGCCCTGCTGTAGAGCCAGGCTGCTGCTGCTGCTGCTGCTGCTGTGTGGCTGTGTGTGTGTGTGTGTGTGTGTTTGGTTGCCACACTGCTGCTTGAGAGAAGCAAGAACAAGCTGTCTGATTTGAACCGTGAGCTGAGTACAGTTTAACACCACACAATATTATAAGGCTGCAAGTCTACTGGGTTAATAATGTGGACTGACAAAGGCGAAACAGAACAGCAAACACACCTGCAAGACACAGCAGTTCCTCAGTGAGGCTAAAGAAGTCTAACCTTTAGATTAGATGAGAGGAGGAGAACTGGAGTATACAGTATCAAAGTCAAGGGTTCCCGCTGTCACATGTTCTTATAGACATTAGGTTAATTGAACTGTGGGTTTGTAAAGAAGTGCATTAAAATATTTTGTTCAGTTACCATTCACAGAAGACCACAGCATCAGTTCTAGCATTAAGGGGGAAACCTATGGTGATATCTCTTCTCTAGATGGCTGACCACAGCAGTTCTATGAGATGAAATCTTAGGCTTTAGGAAACTGACTATAGAGATTGATGTAATACTAAGAACAAGATCTACTACTGTGATTACAGGTAACTCCAGTTATCACTGTGAGGCTGGACAGAATGACTGAATTTTTTGTTAATCTGTGCCATCTAGTGGTGCAACACTATACTGCAACAATCGCATATAGATATACAGTATGTATACCTCTACCCTCCATATGCACCGCATATAAAAGAAATGATTCACCCAATTAGAAATTAAAACATGTTCTCATACCTCTGGTGTTATATATCCATGAAAATACTCTTGGTATTGGTCCAGGTTTGGAGGCATTATCAACAACTTTATATAGCTAGTGCTGACTGCATGTTGTTTGGATTCCTGGTGTAGTACACAAATTGTCGGTCTATTTATCCAAGCAGTTGACTGCTAAACATCCCCGCCCTGTCGACTTTTCTTTATTTCATTTGTCCAATTCGTGAACTACACAATTAATTAAGTAACATAATAGGTAACTAAAAAATGTTAGTTGTATCCCTACTCCATGATAACGGACAGAGCTGCAGTTGAATTTTAAAATTTCTGAATGCTGTGAGCACCACAAAATAAAATCCCATTCACCTCCATTATATGGTGTAGCAGCAAAATTTGGACAAATAAAGCCTAGAAATAATAAAGTCAAAACCGCTGCATGTATAGATATAACTAAAGGTAATGAAAACTCTTTTATTGTGCATGTAATAGAACTTAGCAGGAAAAAGATAGCGAAAAACAATGGTGTTGAAGAGAGACTGAGTAAAATGTAACACTTGGTGTCTAACGAACATCATATGACGACATCTGCCGGACTTTCCTCTTTCCAGTCAATCGTGAAAGCAGAGACAGCTATTTCCATCAGTGAAAATATATATTTTTTTAAGCATTGCAACAGCAAATTCTATTTACATAACGATACCCCAAAATATTCCCATTGGGCTTTTAAGATCATTAATTTGATGGCTGTTCAATGAACAGTCTGTGGTTTCTTCAGGCAAAATGAAAATAAACAAAACAGTATTTCCAGTTACAAAAGTCACAGGAGACCAAAAACAAACAGTGAACAGATGAGGTCTCTCTACAGACTGAGAACAGACAGAGTGTATTCCCCCATTTCTACATTCAAGAATGACTTCACTGGTACATAAAGGAAAAATCCACTCCCTTACACTGTAAAAAATTTGCGAGATTACATTATGTTTAGGCCAGACACATCTTATTGACCTTGTTGAATGCAACAATTTCATAACTATTGTTGTCTAGAAGTTTGCTGAAAGGCATGCTGGGAGTCATAGAGATACTGATAGGCAGACAAGGTTGAACTGGATGAAAGTGGGTCCACCAAAACATACACTTCACTTCATCCCAAAATAAGACTCATGATATCGAGATCTCAGTTTGGAGGTAACCACAGAAACATCAGCAACAGTAGAACAGGAGGAGTTAGGGCCAGGCTGTAACCGTGAGAACAGCAGAAGTTCCAGTTAAAGTCAGTGTAATAATGAGTTCTGACAGGCGGCGGGAACTGAACGATAACTTCATGAGATGAAGGCGTTAGGCACAGTGTTCACTCAGATACTCGCCTCAGCACTACTCCTCGTACTCCTGTCTGCTGATCCATCCCTCCCGCTGCCCCTCCTCCAGGTGGATGTCCAAGGCTGATCTCACACGTACCAAGCGTCCAGGGCTGGCTGTGCCATGGGCCACCTGGGGGCAGGTCAATCAGGTTCAAATGTGTTTGAAAATAGGTCACCTCTGGATTATCTTAACCACTATCATCTGAAAACTGTTTGACGGATTTATCCGGAGGCAGTTTCCCTGGATCTGAGCCTTTTGTCACTTACTACTCATTTTTTTTTTCACATCACTTTAGCACTTTTATATTTTATAAAACAATTCATCTATTTATACATATATATGTAATGAAGGATCCAGTTAGAATGTATTTGGATGTAAGCTGTGTCTTGTTTTAACTTGCAATCCTAATAGGACTGTGTGTGAATAGGCTGGTGTGTGGAATAGCAGTCATTTAGGTGCATTAGATCATCTATATTCTGTGGCAAACAAACACTTAAATTAAATCAGATTAAATTAATATTTGAACTTTTTATTTTCATTTGGGAGTAAAATGGTTGAAGTAACCATAAATTTTGTTCCTATGGTTGACTGCAACAAATGGAAGAAATTTTGCAGCCAAGATCTCGATATACAATCAAACAAAGTGTTTTCATCTCAAACATGAAGTGGGATGATTCAGAGCCTCATGGTTGGCATTAGATTAGGGCCTGTAATGGTAAATTTTAAAGGATATAGGTTGTACCTTGAAGTGTGACTGGAAAGGCCTCTTAGCCAGCTCTACGCTCCTCTCTCCTTCACCCAGGATACTGCATGTTCCCACCTGTCAGAAACATTGCTCACCAGCGCCTCCTGCTGCTCTAGAGTACCTGTGAAAAAAAAGCATTAATTAGGTCAAAGTGCCTTTTCACGTCATATTTTTAAAACAACTACAGTTAATAGCTGAGAAGTTACTCTTACAGATGATAAAGAAATTGGCATGGTATGTGTGTTTACCGGTCTTCTTATGTGTCTGGCTGCGTGTGTATGTACATGGAACTTTTTTGTGTGGGTGTAGACCTTATCATTCCTAGCCAGGGCGTGCTGCAAGCGTCTCATCAGTCTATCTGGTCCTCCCGGTCAGCGAGGCTGGAACAGGATCTCTGGACACGCGTGCTGTCCCTACAAACAGCTGGTGGTACTCTGCCATGAACGCCCGGGCTGGAGACAAAAGATCAAAGTTATTCTGCACTGATAAATTAATAGCAGGGGAATCACGGACACCAAATGTCTTTAGCTCATGAGCAAGTTATTCCAGTTTCATTACTGTTCTGGCACAAAGTTTTCTCCACTCATCCTGCCATATTAAATTAATGAGGGAAATGAAATCTAAATATCTGTCTGGGAAGCTGCAGTGTCACCGTGCCACTACCTGAACCACATTGAAGCGGTTTTTTTCTGGCAGCGTGTCCTCAGGGAAGTCAGGATCCATCAGTGCCACTCCATCTCCCTGCGTCCGCCCGGCTGCTCCAGCTCAGACACCTGGCAGGCGTGGAACAGCCTCAGGCTTCATGTCAGCTGCGGTACATCCGCTGCGGCAAACGGAGATCCTCTAGAGCCCCCAGCACATTCATGGTAATGACATGTAGACCCTAATTAATTATTGGATCATTTGAATTTGACTTCAGCTCAGTGGCTGCTAAGTTTAACAGCAGCTGTCATTTTATATATAAAAATTACACTGTATGCATGAATACACTATAGTTTACCATTTGCTTCCTCATCAGAAGGGTGCTGGAAACTGAGAAATTTATACTTAGCTTAGAGGCCAAGTGATACAGTGCATATACAAATGCTGCTTTTTATAATACAGTTTATATATATATATGTGTGTGTGTGTGTATAGTAAGAATAGACTATGTTTTACAAATGAATCAATACTTAATCATGAGAATTATTAATAGATTATAGGTTACAGGTTTTGGTTTTGTTTTTCTTTTGGGTAACCTAATACAAACCAAAAAAGACATGATGTATTTTTGCAACTGCCATGCTCCATAGGACTGGTTTCAACACCTTCTCAAATGTTTTATCAGACACGTAGTCATAAAATGGACACAACACTTACAAAATAACGAACAACAAATGCAGTAGATTAACACCCACCTCCATCTCCCGTCTCTGCGCCCGTCGCTGTGGAGCAGTTTTGTCTTCCCTGCTCACAACCAGCTGCAACTGATGTATGACTGCAGCTCCTCAGCTGAGTCCATGTTGAAGCTCCACCAGGCTCTTATGAAACCCCAATCCAACAGGCACGTCGTCCAGCAGCTCCTGGACACAGAGAAAACTCATAAAACATATTTGTACATTCTTGTAGTTACTGTTCTAGTTGTCTCGCATAGCCGGATAGACAACTGCACATATAAAATACCAGTTAAAAAACTATGACACAATAGGCTCCTTGCCTGCACTGCCAGAAGTCTGTCCAGCCTCTCTTGGTCCTGCTGCAGCTTCTCTTCCCGCCGACGGGCATTGATCTCCTGAAGCCGTCGAAGCTGCTGAGCTCGTCTCTCCTGCCTCTCCTCCACGCTCACACCGCCGCCCGGCTGCCCGAGAAGGGAAGCTGCATACGGTGAACCTCCCGCTCATAAAACTCTGGGCTGCGCCACTTTTCCAGCTCTGTGGGGAGCAAAACATGGAGGAAATGGAGAGTAAGTACAGAGGAAAGGAGGAAAGGATGTGCATGTATCTCCATGTTGTCTTCTAGTTCATTTAATCTATGACCACCTGCATTTACACACACACACATAATGGTTATTTGCTGATGTAATGTGGAGCTGTAAATTTGCCAAGAGAAGCTCCTAAGTGTATCAGTATAAACTGTACCTTCATGATAATCCACAGCAGTGTAACTGTGTTCATGCAGCAGTTCCTCCATGCGGCTGAGTGTGATGGCAGCGAGGTGACCTGGGTATTTCAGCTGGAGGAGGCGCTGCAGGTAAGATGCTGCTTGACTCCCAGCCACGTTCACACGCTTACAGTTCACCGCATCCAACCTTGTATCAAAACCATTTCAAAATGAAACTCAACACAACAAACAAAGCGAGTGAGTCAAAAACAAAAGGTCTCCTACACTAAAGACATTTAAACACGTCCCAGTTGGATGATGTAAATGATGATGGCTGAATTCCATTTAGTTGCCTCAGTTTCAGAGTCCTGGTGGTGTGTGCTGGCTCACTGTCACACTTTACTTACTTACAGAACAAAGCCATCATTAATGTAGTTAGTAGTAACACCTCTGCTGATATGACAAGTCAAAATTCCTGTTATGAAAAAAGTTTATCAGGAAAAGTCAGAGTGACTGAGCATTTCTTACAGAAAAATATAAAATGAACAGTGAAAGGGCAAATGCAACACAGAAGCACTTGTCTGTGTCTGTAATTCCTCACCTGCCGTTGATAACTGGCAGGATGTGTGAGCAGTGGTATCCTGAGGACAGAACAAGGCCTGTGTGCGTTGGACGGATGTTTCTCTGGGTGTTATTGTGGTAGAAACTGTACAAGCCGTCCACGCCGTAGGATACGTATGGGACACGGTAGCACTCAAACAGCAACTCTGACATCATCTGCCGACAGTGCAGCGGGTTACAGGGTGCTTCTGTGAGCACAATGGGGTGCTCCACACTGCCCTGCAAAAAAGCATGGGAAGGTAATGTTATCATCTGGTATCACATATTAAACGGCTAAACATTACCAGTGTGCATTAGTGTAATTGAGCAAAAAATAGCAAAATGAGCTGTTGTCTTTGTTTTATTCTTAATGTGTGTTGTCATTACAAAAGCACATTATTGACAGAGGAGTTGGTTTAATAAATGAGAGGCACACCTGCCACTTTCCCTCAGTGGTTAGAGTAAAATATCCACCTGTCAGACTAGGAATAAAACACCTTATTGTACATATGAACTGTGTAAATCTGTGACATTTACATTTTATATTTTTGGAGCATTACTGTGGTTAACCTCAAGCATTTTGTCTGGTTGAATTGCCTTTCCAAGTGTATTAATGCATTTTACATATTTACATTCTACATATTTCATTTTCCGTGCCTTTATAATCTAGCTGAAACTATTAGTCAATAAATAAGCAACAATTGTGATCAAGTAAAGTAAAAATCGAAAAGAGATCTGAGATTTAACTGAAGTGTAGTTAAATAAACTATAGTTTGTCAAGAGACTTTACAACAGCCAAACTTTTCCTTCTCTGGTCAAAAAGGCACTGATATGAAAAGAAAATACAATAAATTCACTGGTCTTCCTTCTCGTGATATGGACATGGACACACATTTGCTAAGGGATACCATTTTTGCCAGCCCTCCAGCAATAATACCTCAGAGGCGATGCCCAGATGTGTAAACACATAGTCGAAGATGAGCTCCTGGATCTCGAAGTTGACCACCACGTTTCGGTCGAACTGGCTCTTCAGCAGCCACCGAAGCGGCTCCAGGTTGGGGATGTCGTTACCGATCTGGGTCTCGCTGCGGGCGGCCCCTCTGCTCCGCGCCGCCACAGACCTGAAGAGCAGCCGCGGAGAGTCAAACTCAGCCGCTGAAGCCGCCCAGCCGGCCCGGGTCTGGAAGGAGCCGTTATCTATCACTATCGGGACCGGTGTAGGGATCAGACACTGGGCGGGGAGCTCAAAAATCGGGTCGGGGGAGGCTTTACAGTCCTGAAATGAGAAAATTTGGCAAACCGGTCGGTCTTGGGAAGCCATTTTGAAAGTGGGTTTCTGCAAAATACATTCGGCTGGAAGCTTGGTGCCACCTACCTATGGTTCCGCCTAAACATAAAGGCATTGAATCTGTGTAAAGCAGTATGCAGAGAAATATCTGATCAGAACTTGAGCTAAAATAAGTAAAATTATAAATTATAAAATTATAAAGTATAAAATATGTTAAAAAATGTTTTGACTTTACTGTTTCCAAAAATCAAAACAAAATGTCCCCACATTTTTCTGACTCATGTTTTAGTTTCCAGCCAAACATCCCCTGTTTGTCTGCAATGCAGCAAAGCTTTGTTACGATAATGTATTGTGTATGAATACCGTGTATTTGCATTTACAATAAAGGTGAATTATGAAAAATATCTACTTTTTACCACCAGAGGTCATACCACACTCAGTGTAATAAGACCTTGTGAGATGAGACAGTGTTTTATCCTTGGATTTATCACGCTTTGTCGCTCTGTATATAAGCATCATACATTTCTATCTCCTATCAAAATATTGCAAGAATTTTAAACTTCTGTGTATCAAATTGTAATTGCCATTTGTTGTCATTTACACAAGACAGACTTCCCTTGTTTGGCCTCGCTGTGCAGCAACATTTTGCTCAAATCCATAGACCTCGATTTTAAATTCTAGTGGAGTCACTGAAATTTCCCTTTGATAGAATAATGCAGCCATAAAAAAAGCCAAACACTGATCTCAGAGCTATTTCCAATCTGTGTGCAAACTAAAATAAATGTTGCAAGTCTCACCGCCATTTTCTTATTATCACCTATTACCTCAAATGGGGTCAACTGGACATAAATGCTAGAAATGGATGAGTCCATTTTGAAGATAAATTGTAACCATGTGAACAGACATTTTCCCTCAGGCCAGAGATCCCTGATTTCTTTCTGTCTGCCATCCTGTTACTCTCAGCTGACCGGGTGAAGCCTCAGCTGGTGATGTGGGACACCTGCACATGAGGGCAACTGTATGTCCCAGTAGGCTTCAGTTCAGACCATTCAGTCTATGCACATGTTGGAGATCTCACACTCTGTGATTTTTATTACCCTGCGTTACATGATCTAATGCAATGCCCAATTCTCAAATGAAGGTAGGTAGATGATTGTATCTAAAGTAGCAACAAAGAATTTTTGAGTTTCACTGATGCTTTTGTTCAGCAATCAATCTAAATAACTGAAGATTAATGCCAGAGATAAATATGACATTTTATATTATACAATACAGGAAATGGAGGCATCATTATCTTTTGCTCATACAAAAGTAGTTTTTAATATTTCACATCACAGCAGTTTTAAGCATCCTTCATGTGCTCCCTCTTCTTGCCATGTTTTTTTAAATACATTAAACCCCTTCAAAAGTGCAAGATTAATATCCATCTTTACAAGGGCAGTGTTAGACCCCACAGAACTTTCAAATTCTACTAAAATTCCTAAATATGCCAAATAAGTCTTGCATTTTAGACATAAAGTAACGCGCAAGATATACACTGCAGCAAATGGCTACTTGGGCTTTAATATTTTGCTCAGTCTAGTGTATATTGTATTGAAATGTAGCACAAAAAAAAAATTAAGCAAAATAACTATGCCAAACTGTCCTATACATTTGGGTACTTTATATTTTTGTTCCTCTGATTATTGTTTTTTATTTATAATTTTATTTATGTATGTACAATATTATTTTATCTTTTTAGAAGAACATGAAAATTGGAGGAAGTGTATTATGTGGATTGAGTGGTTTTATTTCCTGGACAGCACAGATATTTGGGAGCAGAGAGTGTAAAGGATGAAGAAAGGAGTGTGGTGAGTGTGTGTGTGTGTGTGTGTGTGTGTGTGTGTGTGTGGGAGGGGTGATACTGTATGAAGCTTGATGGTGTGTCACTGAAGCACGAGCACAGTTCACTGCTCAGGCACAAAGCTCTAAGTGACTGCCGTCCCCCTCCTCCTGATGCTAATAAGCAGATCTGGGTCAGCTTACCCTCTCAAACACACGCACACACACACAACAAGGCTGCATACCCATTGGTAAGACACACACAAACAATCGCATACACGCATCCCCACACACACACCCATGCACATAAGGCCGCAAACTCATACAAATACACCCCCATATATGTTCTCTCCTCCAAACACACACACACACACACACACACACACACACACACTGGCGTCCATTACTCCCAAGAGGCAAGACATGACATTGTGCAGCTGTCCGTGCACGATGCTCGCAGCTCTCTGCTTGTTGTGCTTGTCATCCAGGCAGCAGTGATGAGGCAGAGGGGAACTAATAGTCTACAAGCACTCTGGGACTGCCACGCGTGATGCCAAGCAGCCTCCATTTTGTGGAGGAATGAACAGACTGTTAGACTGGGGGGGGGATTTAATGTTAGATATGGCCAATTATGTTGAGTGTTCATGAACAATACTATGATTTGATCCTGTCTTTCATTATTTTTAGTGTTAATTAGTTATTGTCTTTAATCTTATTTTTGGGTGGTTCTTACTGACCATGATGTGATTAAGCAGAGGAGAGGCGAGTGGAGAATAAAATGTTATTGATGCATATTTATTATTAGATAGTCTTGATTATATTGATTATATTTCTTGTTTTTTCACATTGGCAGTAATAGGACTGTTAAGCATCCTCTCCAGGGATTAGAACCACCAAACGCTAAAACCAAACTACGCATCTGGTACACACTGGAGGTTTTCACCTCTCCTTCAAATGCTGTTTATGTGGAGGCAGGAAAAGACAGTGATTTCTCAGTGACAATATGCTGTTTTTTTTCTTTTTTGCACAACGCTGTGAGGGGAAAACATCTGTCAGTGATGATTATGTGCGTGATTATGAATCACAGAATTGGGGAATTATTTCCATTCTACTGTCATGACAACACAGAACATTCTTTTGTAAACATCAGTGTATATTCTGGAATCAGAAGACATTTGTTTCTGTATGTGTATCTGTATTTCTGTATGTAACTCAAAATGTAGTTTTATCAGTCTTGTGTCATTATGATGTAACAACAGCAATATCAGTTCAAATTCAAATTTAATTTATTGGAGCGACCATGATTAGGTACAGTATCACCTCAGCAAATCAATCCCTATTTGTTGACACGTTCAGATCATTATTCACGGGGGCAAGAACTCCTGCGAACTGCTGAAATGCTGTGAATGTGAGAGTGACTGGCTAAAAACAGTCAAGACAAAAGAAAGCCCTGTGTGAGTGTGTGTATATTAGTAAGTGAAGGAATGACAGTTGGAGGAACAGAGCCCAGTTTACGTAACAGTCCTGACTCTGAGCACTTCTGATGTATCAGAGCCACACTTCGGACAAAACCCCCTGCAACCTCCATGACTCTCTTCCACACCCTGTCACGCCTGCACACACACACACACACACACACATTCTTCCTCTTTGAGACACATACACTGTAACCTCTATCTCTTTGTCTTTCTCTCCCTTTCATACACACATACACACACAGTCTGTCACTACTGTTCTCTTCAATCCCTGGCCCTGAAAGCCCAGCAGATCTTTTTGGGCCATAGAGTGATTAATGTGTTTGTGCACCTGTCACTATTCATGCATTCATGCATGTGTGGGAGCGTGTGCATGTGACTGTGTGTGGGAAGGATATTTCTAAAAATGCAAATATTAACTTCATTTTTCAATTTATTTGAGTGTGTGTGTGTCATTTATTAAATAATATGAATATGTCTACAGTTTCAATATATTCGTCCACTGTTTTTAGAGAGCAAGAGCTTAAAATTGTAACTATAGTTGGTCCTGCACACCCAGTCAGGTTGAAGTTGGGTGAGGCTGTGCCATGATCTGACTGTTCACTAAACCCCACCCCTAAACAGCGATTGTCCAATCATAGCCACCAGAACTAGACATGACAGGCCTGTCAAGCTTTGGATTTGAACAGGTCAAAGCAATGAGCATAGACTCTAATAAAGAGTAATCGTGGCATTTAATAATTGTACTGTACAGTGCTGTCTTCTCAAGCTTTACAAAACCCACAATGGCCAAAGTGTAGGAATGCATTAACCTTGTGCTTTAACATAAACTGCAAACATTAGCTTGTCAGGCTAATTAGCTTACTACTTACATTAGTAACTGTGTTGCTTTCAAAGCCACTGGCGCTAACACATTTTTTGAGTTGACAGATTGCAATAGACAAGACACAATTTGGGACTGGACAATTCACCTTGTGGGAACCACAAAGATGTTGATACAAACGATAAAGAATAAATCAACTTCACTGTGTTTGCTTGTCAAAGTGGCGCATGTTTTGCTATAAGCATCTAAACTATACAGCAATTTTAGAGTTGTAGCAGTAACAAAGAAAGGGGTGGGTTAAAGGGTCATTTGTTTAGTCCGGTTCAATCAAGCACAAGGAAAGAATAGAGTTCCCACAGTGGAGGGCTGCAGGCAGATGTCAATCAAAAGCGCAGTTTGTGCACCCACAGCCTAGTAAGAGCTCTAATCAGCCGACATAGAGTGAAAAACACCTGTGGTCACTTCCCCAAAAACATACCATGTTAACAGGATAATATTTCATTGCATTTTGTAATATACGCAAAGATCCCACTTGTCCCTGATTGCTAGCAGGACATCTAAAAAGCGGTATTGATCCTATTGACATTTATGTTTGAACACCATACCATAAGGCGACTTCGTCCTGGCAATTAGATGAAAAGTCAGACTTTCCCGAAGAAACTTTCTTCCAGTCTTTGGTATAAGCCACTTTCATTTCCACCTACACAGATGTTATGTTTTTATTTTTGCAAAATAGTTTCTCACCCACCCTCTACAAATTCCATCCATTTTCTACTTACATAGTACATTTGGAGCATAATTTGGATGAAGAAGAGTTAACTCGTTGTTTATTTACTCTATGGGCCTATATACCTTGATTTCCAAATTCCTGTAACATGATCTGATGGGGCCTTTTCACAGTCAGCAGTCAATTTGACTTGTTATTAAAGTGCAGGTCTCCGGTAACATTAACAATGGCTCTATTTCTGTTCAAGTGTCCCAGTAAGGCGTGACAGTGTGACAGTGAGCCAGCAGACCAGGACCCTGGAGACTGGAAACAGCTAAATAAATTCAACCATCAGTAATTGTACTATTTACCTCCTCCCTGCATTAGGCTGCATGTCAAAACGTCTGCAGTGAAAATGGCTTATTTTGAAGGAGAGAAGCATTCTGCAGTTACAACTCTGAGCCAAAACTGGGATACCATGTGCACAGGGTTATTAATAGCATAGTCTAGGTAGCTCCACAACAACGTGGTAAATTTAAATAATCAAATCAATGTGGTCAGGGGTCTGAGTCATGAAATTTTCTACAATGCATTCTTGTACAAGCCCTAAAATACCCACGATTTAGGTGATGTTCTCCTAACATCATAATGGTCACCCATCAGCCAGTCAAATTATCGTAGATCCGGATGCAGAATGCACATTTTTAATATTCATAAAATTGATCAATTTAATATTGACAATGACAATAAAAAATTGTATTGGATTGAAAAGACGACTCTCTCCACTCTGCAGTGGTAAGCAAGTACTAGCTACTTGGCTGTTCTACCTTTTTTCCTCTGACAAAAAGGTTTGGCTTGAATACGTTTTAATTCTTCGTCTATCCAAGACTTTCAGACACAGAAAAACAAACCTGTGCTGACAAAATCTCTTTTCCCCAAAACCTCCAATGTACACACACATGCACACACATGCACACCCCCTGTCCAATTACTGTGGCCATGGCAGCTATCAGAGATTATTGCTCCCAGTCAGTGCTGCACGGCTGTTAAGACGAAGCTATAAGCCTCCATATCTCAGGCCACACACGCACACACACACTGAACCAGGCGCGCTGCAACGCCACCTCCCCTCTCTGAGTGTCCTCTCTCTCATCAACACACACACATACACACACCAGAGCCTAGATTAATCCTTCTCTTTGTAGCCTTAGAAGCTAGGTGGTGCCCAACAGCCAATCTCAAGCCCTTTCAAAGAAAAAAAAGGCAGACTAAATCCATTTTGTCATGAAATAAGCTTAGAAATACATCCATCGTGTTGGAAAGAATTTAATATGAACTGGTGTATTTTTATATATTTCTAAACTATTTTCTACTTCTTCCGCATTATTTTTTTCGTCTTCGTTCGTTTCTCCATAATCAGTTTAATTTTGAAAAGATTTTGGGCGAGGCTGCATATATTTTTTGCATTAACACGTTTTTTTTTTTTTTTTTTTTTTGTGCGTGTGTTTGCGTGTGCGCGCTTGTGACATTCCACAACATACAGCATTTTGTCCCGAGGTTTGTGTGCACGTGATGATGGGGAGGAGGGCCTCAAGGACTCTCCTATTTCCTCACTGCCTACACATACACACGCACATACCCTCAGACATGATGACACACACACCAACAAGCCTGTGTTGGCCTGAACACCAAACAACTGTAAAGCAGCCCAAGCCAAGCATGAAAATATGGGTTTCTCTGTCCTCTGGCTGGTGTCTAAATTTAGAGCTCTCGTCATGTTAGGATTTTTGTCTTGCGATGCTGCTGCTGATATTATCTCATTAACTTCTGTAACACTTTATTCCCACCGCTCTATGGCAATTTGAATCAGCCTTGAAAAGTCATTTTTTAAAACACATCCTTAATCAACAGACATTTTTCGGTGTTTTTAAAAAGTTTATATATCATCAGGACTATACCTACAGTGGGCTACATTTCTGCAAACAGGCTGGGAAAAAAAAGGAATGACAGTTTGCTCAGCCGTGTCACAGCAGATTATAAGAGCAAAGACGAGGTGTACCGAGGATTAGAGCTGGTGGAGAAACATAACTCTCTCCTTCAGATTTTTTTTTCTTCTGTGTAGATCTTTAGTAAATAATCCCGATAAAAAGACAGAATAAATAAAAGATAAATGTGCTATAATCGATAGTATAATCAGAAGTGAATTAGTTGTGATAAAAGAGACGGACTTGTTTTCTTTCTGTGTAGAGGAAAAGGCTGAGAAGAGTCTGACCCGTGTTTCTTTTTTTTCTTCCTTTCTGTGTTGGGAATTGTCCCGTGGTGCTGTCGGTGGTCTGTGCAGCAGGCCAGCTGCGAGATGTTCATCATATCAGCAGCAGGTTGCATCCCTCCACCTGCTGCTGAACATGCACATCTGGAATCAGCTGTTAAATGAGCAGGAAAATTCTAAAATCTGTAGCCGCGTGCATGCGTGAGAGAATTAATACATACAGATCCGGCATTAATAAACGTTTTCGTTTTTATTACTGAATGAAATTTCTGCAAGCAGGGAATATTAAAACGTTCTTGGAAAAAATACAATATAATATTTTCTATTGGCAAAGATAATTTGCAATGTTTAATTATTCTCAAAATATGGAACATATGCTTTCCTTTGTCTTTACATTACAAAAAATACCTGGGGGTGTGACTGTGTGTGACTGTGTGTGTGACTGTGGGTATGCTGCAGTCGGCATAAATTTAAGACCGACCTTCACATGTTAAAACACAGTTGGAGCAGGCTCAGGTGGAAGAGTTATATATTTTTCTAACGAAACAAAATGACAATTTTGCACCAACAGCCTCCTATGGTTCATCTATATAAGGTATTATTAGTTTATTCTAATTTCATCGACAACTGCAGATGAATGCAAGAGTAAAATATATTTTTGGTTTCTGCTACATTTTGATAAATTGTGTGCCACAGTTTTTTGTTAGATATTTATTCGCATTCATGCATTACGCCAGATGTTTGTTGATGGCAGTGCCTGTCGACCTGTTGACAGGACGGAGCATGAAAGGTGAAATGTTTGATCTTCTTCATTCATGCATAATGTCGGGGATCATTCTGTAACACTGCTGTTGCCTTTAAACGATCGTGACTTGCCGGTGAAATAAACCTCTTTTCTGTGCCATTCGTGACAGTTCTGTTGTGCACGAGCCAGCCTAACTGGCACTCTATGTGGACACGTGCACGCTCCTCTCTCTCTCTCTCTCTCTCTCTCTCTCCCCTCCCTCTCCATTGGGTGATGCAGCCGAGATTCCAGTGCTCGCGCCTTCACTAACAGGACCTCAACTGAAAAACTGTTGAGGAAAAAAATGAAATTGTCTTTAACCACAAATGAGTATACTGTTTTGTTCCTGTATCGGGGCGTTTCTTCGTTGAGGGAGATGCCAAGGAGTGTTTTTGAGGGAGTAACAGGATGAGCAAGTCAAGAAAGCGGCTGAGGATTTAACGGTTTGGTGGAGTTGCTAGCAGCCGTTAGAAGGTTGGTTAGCTTTACTTGCGACGACGTCAAAGAGCCAACAGAAAGGACTTTACAGTAAGTAGCAGGTTTAAAAAAAGCTAATAAATCACCCTTGCATGCATCTGCATCTCTGCTTTTTAGTTTGTAATATCATTTTCACCTGAAGACCGTATTTTATTCGGATAAAGATGGCTCACCTAATACGACAAGCTCACTCAAGTTGACCTCAACGCGGCCCACACGGTGTCCCAGTACAAATCTGTGCTGTCATGGGGTGTTCGCCCGGCTGGGCTTCCAGGCTGCGACGGACGAGGAGGTCTGGGGTTTCGCCGAGTGCGACGACGGATTACATGCCAGGCAAGGGATGCAAATGGATGTCCTTCAGGGAGAAGAGGAAGGGGGGGACACTTGCAGTGGGAGAGGAGAGGGGAGTTGAGGGGACAGCCACTACTGAGACGGCACTGCCCCAGGCCTTCCCTGGAAGACTGGAGGCTCAAGGAAGAGACAAACCAAAAATCACGTCATGGGAAGTTGGTTGGAACGTCACCAACGCTATTCAGGTACATCATGTGATTTACTCTCGTCTTGCATGTTCGACTGCAAAAACACCATGTGCTGCATGCAACAAGCAGGCCTGCAACTGCAAAAAGTCACCTTGAAGATTTTCATGTTTTTAAAGATTAAGATGTTTGCAAGGAGAAAATCTTCACACAAATACAAATTAATATGTTCGAAACATTGTCGAACAAAACTAGATGGAGCTTTCAAATATATCATAACCTATATTATTTTAATATGACCCGTTACATTTGAATCCCAAGTAAATTCATGCTTCAATGAACACGACCATGGTTTGTGAACAAATCTACGCAGTCGCTGGTCTTAGAATTCATTTATTCAAATCTTTTTATCAGTGGAGCTGCATGGCAGGGGCCTGTTTGACTTTGATAGCTCCTGAGGCTGAATGGCACCCACGTGCCTATCAGCGGCTCCATCAAATTAAAGTTTGAATCAAATTAATTTCAATTTTCGTTTTAAAATTGTGGTTTTAACAAGCTTTAATTGATTCAATCTACTGCCTGCGCAAAATGAAAGGCCTGTTTTTCAAGGGCGAGGCGAAATGGAAAATAATTGTGTGATCCAGACAGTGGGATGAATCAGCTGTGATAAATTACACATTTCGCATTGCAGTGCCATTTTAATGTGTAAAATATATTTTTTTGTTACTGCTATTATGTAAGATGAGCTGTGAGCCAGTCATTGCATGCTCCGCTGGCTCTGGCCTGTCACTGCGATGAAGGCCCCGTCCATTACCATTCAACTGGCTTCGTCCGCAGTGGCATGTTCGTCCTCGGCCTGCCGTACGCCATCCTCCACGGCGGCTACCTCGGTCTCTTCATTATCTTTGGCGGCCGTGGTGCTGCTACACGGGCAAAAATTTCACCGCGTGGTCTCTACGAGGAGAACCAGGACGGCATTAAAGTGCGCGTGAGGACTCTTACGGACATCGCTAACGCTCGCTGCGCGCCCCGCTTCCCAGCGCTGGGCTAATGCCAGAACGTGGCTCAGATTATCGAGCTGGTGATGACCTGCATTCTTTACGTTCGTAATAAGGCAACCTGATGTACAACAGTTTCCGGGTTTCTGCCCCAGAAAGCTCTCATCTGTGGTGGTACATGGCCGACTCCTGGCCGTGGCGCTACCCTGAAGAACCTCAAGGCCGTGTCCAAGTTCAGCTTCCTCTGCGAATTCTGGCGACCACATCAACAACATCCTCGTGATCGCCATCGCCTCTCCAGGCTACGAAAGGGCCTGGGAGAAGGTCAAGTTTACACGATGAAGAAATTCCATTTCAATTGGCATCATCGTGTTCAGCTACACCTCCCAGATCTCCCTCCCTGGAGGGAAACATGCAGCTTCCAGCGAGTTCCACTGCATGATGGAGTGGACTCACATCACAGCCTGGCGCCCCTGGCGCTTCCTTTGCCCTGGTGGCCCACTGACGGGCAGACGCCACCAAAGAGGTCATCACGGATAACCTGCCTTCAACCATCCGGGCCGTAGAACATCTTCCCAGGCTACATGCTGTTATCCTACCCGCTGCCGCTCTTTGCCGCGGTTGAGGTTCTGGAGAAATCCTTGTTCCAGGATGGCGGGAGAGCCCTGTTTCGACTGCTACGTGTCCTGGCGGGCAGTTGAAATCGGGGCCTGGGCCTTCGAGTCATTTGTAGTCTTCACCTGCTTATGGGTCATTTTTGTCCCCCATTTCCGCCCTGCTGATGGGCTTAACTCGGCAGCCCCACCGGGCGCTGGCCTGTGCTTCCTGCACGAGCCTTCCATCTGAAGCTCCAGTGGAGGAATTCTCCGTGGCACCACGCCTCTTCTATCGCTGCTATTTTGTAATTAGTATATGCGCCATATCTGGCTTCATTCACTCAATTGAAGGGCTTATAGATGCTCAGGCACAATATCCACGACTGAGAGCTTCAGAGATGACCTTACTGAACGGTGATGTCCTCAAAATGCCACACTCCGGCAGGTAAGGTTGTCATGACGCAGACCTTATCAAAGACGCGTTGACCTCTGACAGAGCTCGTGGAGGAGGATTATTTAAAATGTACATCTTTTATTTTGTCATGATAATGTGTGCAATAATAAACCTACAATCATAGTGTAAAGTAGTCTACCCATTCCAGAAAAACATGTTTATTAACTGACAGAGGAGCGTGATTCGCATGAAAGGGGTGATTAAATATGCGGGTACAAAGGCCTGTCCAGGTATCTGTCTTCAAAGTTGTCAAAGATCCAGTGTGAAAATGTCCGCCATGGGTCTAACTGTGAGTGTGTGTTCGTGTTTATAGCTGGGAAATGAAATATGTGAAACCATGGGTGAATATGTTATTATTGGTTTTTGAGCTGCTAGATATAATCATTAATCCCACTCCCAGAGAAAATATAAGAACAAGGCACCCTTCAGATCAGATGGTGCTCTGTGGATTATAATTAACCATGAATAACTTATGTGTAGTTGCTTAAACAGGAATTATTTTGATTTTCAGTTTGTTTTTCAAGGTTTTGTGTTTTATTTTCCATCTTATGCCCATAGTAGTCCTGTTGGCTCGCTTTGTTTTCTTGGTGTTTCAAGTGTCATTCTGATGAAGTGAATTCAAAGTGCAAGCAAGTGGGTCCTAATTGGTGTTGTATGAAAAAATGTCTGTCTGATACTATCTTCCTATTGAACTTGTTAATTGTGATTTAATGGAACTAATCATGGTGTGTGAGACAAAGAGTATTTGTTGAATTAAGAGATAAATAAATCTAATATTTTATGGCTGGTGATTCTAATGTGTCCTTGCCCTAAAGTCTTACTGATTTGACTTTCTCTTCATTTCTCTGTTGGGGCCATGTTAAACTTCCTCTCTGTTGGTTAATTAAGCTTCCCCCTGTCTTAAAACAGCAATGTGAGCATGATTTGCAGCCACAGATTTGTGTGACAAATGGTGGCCAGCTAAATTTTGACAGGGCAGAGGCCTCAGAACAGCTTGTAAAAGACTGTGTAAAAAGACAAAATTGTTTGTGTGAATGAAATGGTTCGCCCGAAGCCAGTACACCTGTGAATCCAGCAGGAAAAGTAACAGGATGTGGATTACAGTAGAATTTTGAGGCCATAGCTGTCTTTAGAAATATTGACGCTGATTGCTCTTTTTTACCTAAAACAAGTCAAATGTAAAAGTGAGAGCAGGAAGTTTCACTTCTTTTACAAGCTAGTCAACCATGTCCTGCCTTTATTCTCAGAAAGAGGATGTTATAAATGTGTACCCTGATAAAATGGACCTCTAAACCAGTTTACCTTTTGAAAACACTCATGGTTGCTACACTTTCAGTACATCTGTATATGAATATTTCTAAGGAACATCAGTTCCTATCTGATTTTGTTGTTGATTGTAGGCTTTTTTGGGGTTACAGTTAAGCTCTACCAACCACTTGGTTAAGAGACAAAGCAGAATCTAATTATTGTTTCCTGTTCCTCATACCAACACACAAACCAGTAGTAGTTCGTCCTGCAGGCTACTGTCAGATGTCAGTGAGTTTCACTTTCAGTGATACAGGAAGTAAAAAGCTGCACTACATAAATCGACAGCAGAGAAGTAGAGAAGACATTTACCCTCATGTAGAACAAATTGTGGAGCCATTTTCATCTTGGCAAATACATAAGTCATCATTCTGCAATTCAGGTATGCTATATAACACCACTGCACAGGGTTATAGTGAATAAATGTCTCAGTAGCTCCTTTGAGTTTTGTGTGGCTAAGACTATACTGTTTGTTTTATTTATAGCTGTTGCTTGCACCACAGGGGACCTGGGCAACATGCTACCATCTGTGATAGTGGTGCTCATGCTCCTCAGCTCTGTGGAGAACCCTGCAATACAAGTCACACTCAACCCACAAAGACTTCAGACGGTAAGGCAAAGTGAGATATTATTCACTCATGTTTATCTCTCAGCATTGGTGAATAGTTTCACTTTGTGTTAAATTGCCTTTGGAGCTGCACAGTCTTTTCATAGAGTAATGGTGCAAAATTCACTGTTGAGACATGTTTCATTCATCAATTAAACTTTACGATACTGTTTTATCACAGGAAACATGCAGGCACAGACTGGATTCGTTAAGAGAAATTGAGCGTGTCATTTCCTGACATCACTGGTGATGTCTTAGGCTCATACACTACACACCAACAGGGTAGGAAAAATCAGTTCACATCCCAGTTTAAATGACCTTCACACAGTTTACTTCCTTAAAAGGAACAGTTTTATGTATTAATGAATTTCAAGAACTGATACTCTGAAAATCATTAGCACAGCATGCTATGATTTTTTTACTTGATTCAGATCTGTGTCATCTTATCCTTTAACGCCTTGTCTTTGGTTTCCTCTCATGTGCTCTAGCACCAGATAAAACAGTGTGTGACCTCCAGAGCCGCTCGTTCAGTTCTACCCTGATGACAAAGGAATCAAGACGCCCATATCAGGGCCTGAAGATGCACTAACAGGGGTGGACGACATCGTGCATAATGTGAGTTTTCCTAATCTCTTCGCTCATATGTAAACTCCTTGATCATTTCAAGTCAAGTCAGTTTTATTTATAAGGCCCAAATCACAAATAGACATTATCTTGAGGCACTGTACACAGAGCTAGATTACAGGTTCAGATCTGAGAAATGTGCATCCAGATTTAATGAGGAACTGAAATCAAGGCTCAAGTCCAAAGGCACTTTGTAGTTCATTCAACAAGTTAGAAAAGGAAGTGTCTCTTTTTAAAGGTGTCATGTTGAATGTCTTTCAGTTAGTCCTGTGTTCTTGTGTAAATATCATTTACTTTTGTTTACACTTGGCGCAAAATTTCTATTCATTTAAATTACTTGCTCTTTAAACTAATTCATCTTTTATTTTGTTGTAAAATTCATGAAGATATAAAGATATAAAATATTGCTAATTGTAGGTGAATATTGTTAAAACCAGATCAGACCATACAATCCTAAATCAATGCAAATGGTTTCAGAAAGCAGGTCATCAGCTAATCTGTTCATAGCACACACCAGCAATATATGCACACTTAATCTTAAAATGATTGGGTTGTTCGCGTCAAAATTTATTAGTATTCACATGACAGAAGGACAGCAATGATTCTGGTGACTTCTGTTCTTTCCCCTAGGCCTCTTTGGATATCTGTTCAAACCAAATGTTGAATGTGAGCAATAGCCAATCAGGGTATTGTTGGGCCTAGGGCACAGATCCAGCAGTCTGGCCACCACTGAGTGGTTTTAATACGCATACAACATTACAGAGCATTAAGGAATAAAGTCACATGGTTATATTATCTAACTTGTAACTTTTCTAACTCCAGATTTACATAATATTTTCACAACTCAAGTGCCTAGAATTATTAGTAGTAAGTTGTTGTGCCTGTAATGATAAATTACCATTTTTTAATGTAGTGTAAATATGTATATAAGGAAGGGGAAGTGTGGAAACAGAAATAACTGAATATATTACTATATAATAAAAACCAGATTTATAAGGATTTATAAGGAGTAATTGTCAGTAAAGGAAAGATAAACTTTAATCTGGACAAGTCACCTAGGTACAGTTTGTGAGCTGATTTTATGTTAAGGCACAAATACACAATAATATTGCAGAGGGTTTCTGTGGCTTTGGTGCTGTGTGTTGCATGAATGAATTGTCACCAATACCAGCGTGGCACTGATTTGGTATTTTCAGATATGACGAGGATCATTCGATGGCTGTATTCAGCGCGGGATGTGGCCTCGTGGTGGAGCTTGGGGAATGATACTAACGGGCATCTGTCTGTCACTATGTCAAAATGTGATGCTCTAGGTTGGAAGTGTGGATGACAATTCCATGGTGGAGCCAGGTACAGTAAAAACAGAGAGCGCGTAAGAGAGACAGGGGGATGATGTTGACACAGAGGAATAAACCCAGTATTTTCATTTGTCAATAGTTGATCTTCGTTTACTTGTAGTATTTCTAAGGGTCAGATTGCATGAAATACAAACAAACGGAGTATATTTACCTCATCATGTGCATGGTCTTTCCTGTGTGATCGCTCCGATAAGGCCCTGGTGAAAGATACTATTAAGATTTTCAGTGTGAACACATTGCGGTGACATTTGCCTTGCTGTTCTCTCTCTCAGATTTGCCTCTACTGTGAAGAAAATCATTGAAAACTTGAGCAACACTCTACAGACCACAAATGTATTACAGCAGACTACATTTCTCATAAGGGACCCATTTACCACAAAGAATAATATAAACACTGATAGAGAGTTATGTAGTAAAATAACAGGCAGGAATTTAACTTTATGAATTGATAATAAATAATATCTACAAATGGTTTCTGTTCTTTCAGTTTCCGCTGATTTGACCTTCACCCCGCTTTTGACTTCCCTCTCTCACTGGCTCACCTGACGTTAACACGTTTCAAGTCTAAATCTGGGTTTCAAGGTATGACACATGTTTCATGTCATCTGTTTCTGGGTATATTGCGGAACACTCCTAACTTGTCACATCATTTCCGTTGTTCTTTTTCACTTCTTTGAAAAAGTATATGCATTCAATCACATATCTTTAGATATACCGCTAAATATACTCAGGGACTCATACCTTATAATGAGGGCAGGCGTGTGGGGAAAAGGAGTAACAACAACAAATGTGATCAATAGCTGCAACTGCTCATTTGCAACTCTTTATTTAAAGGAGAATTCTACACATCAAAACTCATACGGAGCCTCCATTTGAGGCCCAGCCTTCACCACCATGCCTGACCAGCAAGGCTGTCGGTGGGCCTGTCTGAATTCACCTGAACCTGCCTCATATGCGCCTACTCAGCTGGAGCTTTTTCAGGCCGGCCATCACGAGTTATGTATGGTAAGTAGACCTGAAGAGTGCAAATGGATGTATACAGGACAAAAGCAGAGAAAATCTCTGTAGCTAAGATGTGTTTTTCACCGCCACAGATTCCTCCAGGCTCACCTGTGCACCTACCTACCAGCTTAATGGGGCCCTTCGCTCCTGGAGGTAAATTGATCTGTATTACAGTAACATTTGCTACACTAAAGACTTTTATCAAACTGAATATATGAATGGCTTCATGTTTGCATACACCTAGTGTCACAGATCTAATGTCTGGATCATCCACACACTTGATTAAAAGTCACAATAAAGGTCAAAGAAAAACAGTCCTGAAAAGTAGCTCTGCCTAAAAAATGCTTGCAGCGCTGCATAGTGATTCACACTGTATCAGTGTTAAACTTAAACCCATTGTGTTGACCATTATCTTGGTCAGACTCAGCACAGGTCCTGGAAGTTCTTTTTTTTTTTAAATGTTTTCCATGACTGCTGAGATACCCAGAGCAAAAGACAGAAATGATTTTTGAACAATCCCATGCTACAACATGTGTGATTCACATATCATGTCAAGTAAAAACAGGGGACATAGGTCAGATCGCCTTTTATTAACTCAAAATGTGGCTTCCATCATGAATAAGCAAGTAAAATCAAAATTCAGGGCTTATTGTATTTTTTTATTTAACTGATATTAATTAGGTATCATTATATTTATCATATCAAAATTCACTCCATGCATGTGAAAAGTTAAGGTAATGCCAAAGTTGTAAGAACACTCCAACTTGCTGCGCTAAACAGCTTCCCAGTCACATTTAGCTCATTGTTTTGGTTTCTCTCAGTGGCATGGCAAAGGTGTCATGTTGAATGTCTCAGTGCTAGTCCTGTGTTCTGTGTCCAATAGCTTTATGCCAATTCAAAAATGAACTCTATGTTAATGATACACACATATAATCATTCATGCATGGGAATGGAAACATTTTACACAGATGTTGGACCTGTTTGAACTGAAGTCAGGAAATGGACTATCTGATAATTAATTCACATGGTGCACATCACAACAAACAAAAGCATTAGAAAAAAAAACTTGAATACAGACCATATATGGATGATATGGCATATATAAAGAGTTCAGAACTTTCTGTATTGTCTTGTTTTTGCTGATCAAGGAGCCTATCTGTAGTTTATATATATTTCCATCGTGCTCTTTCTCTCCTGAAGAGCCCGATCACAACATTAACTTGTTGGAGCCTACCACTCCTCTGAAAAAGAAAATAATTTCAATTAGTAAAATATTTCTAATTGTTTAGCAGTGATATGTTCGAGAAATAATAATACTCTAGAAAAGACTTAGATGAAATAGAGAAGTTGCCATTAAATTTTAGCAAAACTGCAACTTCAAATGGTGAAGCCACATTTTTCTCGCTTTTTTAGATGAAGTCTATGAGGATACATGGGAAGATTAATGTAATGGTCAACAGAAACTCACAGTATAATTTGTGATTGATGAAAAGTATATGAAGGTGACCAATAGTGGCATATTAAGTGTAATCAATACACACCACCAACATTTAAAAAATATTTCTTTACCGAAATGTGCTCTATATTTACTTTTTCATTTGTGTTTCTCAACAAGGCCATTACATTTTATAATGACAGAAAATGACATTATTGAAGAAGTGGGGTTATATTAAAAATAGCTTAAATCAGGTTCTCAATGACAGCATGGTATATTGCTGATATAATCACTGTAGTCCTCGGGGTTAATTTAAAAAATGCTAAAAATCTAGATAATACTTCTTAATCCTACACTTGGCTGCAGAAAGATCCTTACCATGGTGGTACTGTTGTCCTAAACAGGGAAAGATGAGTACAGAAAAAAAGCTGATATTTAGTTCCAAAGAAATTTTAAAGTTACTCATGGTGTTCAAAGTAAGGTGTTCCAAACTCTAGAAACCACTTTATACCTACAACCATTGACTACTGCTGAAATAGTTTCTATACATCCCTTTCTCTCTAAACCAAATGTTGTTTCAAGAACAAGAACAACTAACTACTATAAATAGACATGTGTGCTGGCTTGGACTCTGCAAATCACAAAGTTCTCGTTCAACATCCTGAAGATAATGTGTTTTGTTGAGTCAGGAAGTTCATTCATGTGTCCGTCCATTTTGTTTATTATTCAACAGATGAACATGTGACATTTATATAATAAATAAACATGAAGTATGATATGGACAGATAATTCATCTTCCATAGTTGAACATCTTACACTCATTGGTCTCTCTAAAATATGGAGGTGAATCTCTGTGGACCCTGTTGCTCTGACCTGGTGTCAGGTTGCTTTATTATTTGGGGAAAATGAGTATCATCAGTAATTTTCTTTAATATGTAATTGTTGAATCATTAGACTAATCACCCTCTGATGTGTCAACAGAGTCTTTTCTTATTTTTATTTTCATGCTTCATAGAGGATAAAAAACCTTCCTGTAAATTTAAATCAAAAACACGTAAACCTACTCCAGAGACAGCCTTTGTCAGTAATACTGTTTAGTCAAATTTTGTGGATTTCTAAATAGAAGTCAGTGGGTGAACCTGAGGGATAATTTTAATTCTAATATCTTATCACTTTTCTGTAACCATAAAATGAGAATATAGAATACAGACTGGTAGATTTAAAAACGTACATGAGCGTGATCAGAGCTACCATTTACACTGAAGTAGTCAGAGTCCAGGTATAGTGTCACGTTGATACGTAGCAGTGTTCTGCAACCTGTAGCAAGTGAATGGCATTCATGTCATGAGCAACAACTGCGGTTTAGAGTATGAATTCATACATATAATTAATTATGATGCTTGGGACATCCAGGACATATTGTGTACAACATATTCACAATCAATACAAAACAAGTTTAACCAAAAAAGCAACACAGGCTGTGTGTAACTGTGTAGCCTGTGTCCCAAGAGGCTGGAGCCCTGTGTCTAGTCAAGTTAAACCCAGTGTGTTTGACGTTTACCTAATAAATCATTCAGACAATTTATCCATTTAAAAAGTTTTATATTAACTTTCTGTCAGCTGATAATTAACTTATTTATTACACAGTATCACTGGATGAAAGCTGCCCCTGGGTAGAAATGAAACCACACTCACAAAAGGCGTTCAGCTAAGTACTGTAACAAACAACTCTGATTCAGATGTAACATTATGGCTACATGGATAGTTGAAATACATAGCATACACTATCTGTATTAAACTTCCTGACAAAGAATCTCGAGTTTTGAATACAAAAGAAAGTACAGCCTTTGTGAGGTCTACTGATTTGAGTATTGTGATACATTTATGTACTTACACTGACGGAGTCAACTTTTCCCCACCTCGTCACTGTTGGTAGAAGTCACCGGAAATAATCAGTAATTAAACGGCATCAGCGTTTCTGTCTCTCTGCAGCTTTACAAGATGTTTCCAGGTCTGATGATGAATCTGCAGGTTTTGCTGCAGAGAAGTTCAATGTTTTCCTTCCAGCCTGATGCTGTAAACTGAGCTTCCAGGGTACCATCAAGGCCTTCGCCATCCAGACGATAGTACCCAGACCCCGCTGTTTCAAACTCAATGTTGTGCGTAACTTCTCCTCTCTGGCCTATAAATATAACCCAGAATTCATACATACAAGTGTTCAAGCTATTTTCTTTTCTTTCAGGACTCAGAATTCAGCAGTAAAGTGTGGATCGCTGGTGGAAGAGTGAAAGGTTCAATTTCAATGGACAAGTGAGCATCATCACATTTTAAGACACACACACACACACACACACACACACACACACACAAACTCAGACTCAGACTTAAAGAAATGATGCTGTTTCCTTTCAAATAGTTTAACAGTGACGCTGGCAGGAAGTGAAGTGGGAACTGTTAAGGTACATGACACATGACAACAGCTACATCCTATCTTCTGTTTGTGTGCACGATCTGAGGAGAACCAGACAGTGACTATCAACAATCACATGTTCCTCTTTGTAGATTGATGCGTTGGAAAGCCTTGCAAAGATGGGAGTGAGAATTGCCTTGGTAAAACTGAACGGTGAGTCTTAGTTATATTTTCATTTATTTTTGTGTTCATGTCTCACTTTATGTTTGTTACTCCAGTCCAACCAATCAGTGCTCTACTAAAACTCATCTTTCATTTCAAGCTTTTTCAAGCTGTATCCTGCTTACCAAACTGTGATACCATCTTTGATCATCATCATAGGAAATTACAGTAACACAGGATACAAAGCATCTTGTCCTTCAGAATGTGATCGTAAAACACTGCGCTGACCCAAAATATTGGGGGATAGCTAAATGAAAAAGTGATGTGCACTGTGAACTGTACATTGTCCTTGTGTTGACTTTCACTTTTCTGTTTCAGATCAACTGAACGAAGGTATTGTTTTACCCAGAATGAAATGGGCACAACTGGTGAACTCAGTTCTGAAGGTGGAGCAGGTCAGTATTAGTTAAGAAGATAAAGCAAAGCAAACTTTAACCAAGAGTAGAAAGAGTCTTTGACCATTGTCTTTGTTCCTAACAGGGATTTATAGCCCTCGCTTCAGACGCTCAGGTGCTGCTAACAGACGGAGGATTCGACTGACAAAACAGACAGACACACAGGCCTGTGTAACTCTGGTACATCAAACATGAGAGCTCTTCATCTCAGCTTGGATTCTTAAATGTTGAACCACTAAACAAACAGGATTATTCTGCATCTGACACACACATGGCAAAAGCACCAGTGTGTTTCAAAAGTAGTTACCTCTACCCCAATCTGGGTCCTAGAGTGGAAATGATCAAGAATCCTTGCTACACGGTACAAAATCAACTCATAATTCACACATTTTCAACCATCATGTCAAATCAGCACTGATTAAACCTGTGCTTCAAGTTCAGAAATGCTTATAAAGTGTATATATACACACCTAAAAATGTGATTTTCTTCCTACATAATAATAAATATTTTTAAATGTTGTCAGACTCAGGCTGTCTCATTTACAAAAACAATTGTTCAGACTTAACTGATTAAAGGGCTTGAAATCTAACTTTCATCAAAATTAACCATTTCAGAATCATGTATATCATGAAATCAGTGTTTTTAAGATTTGCCAGTTTGGAGCAGCTGTACCATTCTTTATACTGCCACTAGAGGGCACCACATTGAAAAAATATACAAAAACAATCTCAGGAAACATGGAGCAGTTTCTGCTCTCAAGAGTATCACTTCATGTGGCCTTAAATTCAAATGCAGTTGAACCACAGGAATACTATCATCTTGATTTAACTGTATTTCTACTTAATACACAATTTAGTGGCATTGTACATAAAACATTTGTTTGATTTCTGACACATCCATCAGTATAAACCCATGTACATACCCTCAGTAGAAAAAAATTCTACAAATATTACCAGTTAAACTGTCTGTTGTTGTAGATCTCAAACTGTTAAAGTGGAAGTCAAGTCATTTCACAGAACACATCAGTACCACCATGTTCATGAAACAATGACATCTCTTTATTTTGAAACATTTCAGTGTGCACCATTCAGATCCTGTTACATGTTCACATTCTTGGAATGTAACACAGCCAAACTATAAATATAAACCTATTTACAGCCACTTGTTCTTAAAATGTTCCCCATAGAAAAAACATCACACTTCATTCACGAAACGAGATGCTGTGTGGATACAACTGACTGGCTGATGGGTCAGTTGTGCAGCAGACCAGGCTCTACGCAGAATGATCCCAAGCTGGATGATGCATGATGGGATGGAAAGTTAAATTATAAAGAAGCCGTTAAAAGGAAGCTCAGTTGAACTGGAAGCAGGTGTGAAAAAGACTGAACTAACTGAGACCATGACAGTCGAGCAAGATGCTGACTGTGGAGCATCTTTGAAGACTTGTGATGCTGCTGACATGGTGTTAAGATTAGAGAAAAGCTGTAGCTGTAGCACAAACCTCTTAAAAGCAAAGTATCATTTGTAGAACTGTCCTTGCACTTTAACTTTGTTACTTCTGTGCCTTCTTATATTATATATATATATATATATATATATATATATATATATATATATGTGTGTATTTTTATATTTTTTTTATATTTTGGTCACCCTTGTTTCTTGCTGCTGTAACATGTGAATTTCCCACAAGTGGGATAAATAAAGTCTATCTTAATCTTATTACAATGTCTAGAGAGAAGAAAAGAATACAAGGGGAGAGTTACAGGGTTATTATGTCGCCTACATCTCAGTGTGGTATTTGTAAAACTGAATCAACATCAGCAGTGTTGCATGGGGGACCTCCATGGAGTAAGCCTGGCTGGGAAATGTAGTATAAAAACTGTACTGCCACTTGCAAAACACCACAAGCTAACAGCTTTTAAAATCGATTTAACAAACCTTTGTCAGTGTTCACCAATACAAATATACCATACATATCACCATGTATCAACAGTATGAAATGGTCAGAGCATACAGAGTGGTTTAGTTCATAAATAGTAATACCATAAATAAAGTTTTTAAGTGTTTTGGGTAATTAATTGATAGTTACTTTAATCTTTACATGTCATGTTGGCACACTCAATGATCCTGAACGTAACCCTGTAAGTGCTCCTCCTACAACACTGGTGAGCGTCCACAACACACTCAACACTGGGGTGAATACTAAGGTGTTGCCCGACTTGTGTATTTTAAGTACAAATGTTGAAAATAAGTTAAACATTCAAGTATGCATGTTCTTATACTGTAACACTTAACTAAACAGCACAATATCAGTTTAACAGGAAAGAACGGAAAGACTTCAATCAAGTCATTCTGACCAACACGAGACCAGAATGACCATAAAACTACATCTGAGGACCAGTGCACCACACTGACAGCTTTAGCAGACAGACCAGCATCTGCATCAAAGGTACAAAGGTGAGTTAAACTAAAACTGCATCTTCCACTTTGTTTAAATGCTTTGAGACTTTGAACAAGTAACAAGCCTGAGCTGGCCCTCACAGCTATGCAGAACCTTATTGGCACCGCCCCCTGCTGCTGAGCTGTGGACCTAAAATACTCTGGATTACAGACACTCGCTCAGAAACTTACTTGTTTTCTAATACTCGAGCAACAACCAATTGGTTTAGCCCGGCAGACGCGGATGAAACCATTTACTTATTTCATGCCAGCGCAATAAAATACAGCCAGCTTTTCCTGTCGCACGCCGCCTACGGTCAGAATCTATCTGCTCTTCAACTCACTGAAGCTGTGCCAGTATACTAAATACTTTATCGGATTTTGGATCGCAGCACGTGGCCATCAAGCCTTCATCTTCGTAATGCAAACTGCTCAATTCCACAACCTCTCAAACTTCACGTATCACCAACAGACGGTGATGCGGTTTTGTGGCACGACAATCCCAGAGTTGCTGTGCTTTTACCAGCCTGTCTTTGCATAGGGTGAAGATTCAAGATATTGGTCAGTTCTGCTGTGCCAGGTAGTAACTGGTCAGGCCGGGCTCAGGTGGGGTTGGCGAATCCGTGAATCTGCTTTTGGGTTAGAAAAAGTGATGAGATGATGTGAAACTGGTGTAATTCAAAAAAAACTTTGCTGTCACAGGGCTTGCAGTCCATGGAAAGCTGAGTACCATGATTAATCCTGTTTGGAACTTTGAGGGTTTTAGGCACCATCAGCTCACCTCCCGTCACCCGCCCAAGAGACAGAGTATCCCAGAACTTCATTGGCCTGGGAATGCACGAGGAAGACGATCAGCGATTCTGCTTAAACAAAACTCGCTCTAAGATGAAACTGTGAATTTATTAGGCTAGCACTGGCAGGTGAGAGGTTTTGAGGAAAAGTTAGAAGTCGCCGATTTCGCGTGGCAGGCCGGAACAGTGGGATGAGCCGGGATCTGATGCGTGCCGCTTCTTCATGCTGGGGTGTCCACGACGGTGGCCCGTAACTCCTCACAATTTCATGTTTGACCAGTGCGGTGGCCTCGTGAGCTGGAGGCCTTGAGAACTTGAAAACGCCTGTAGCTGCCAGTATTGGTGGCGGAGTGTATTGACTGGTCGCCCTATCCGACAAGTTCATGTTTCAATTCCGCGGTTAAATTGGTTTTGCAAAGTCTGCCACGGCGTTGGCGGGGTGGTCTGGCCATGGCAAGACCTCGAGTAACTGCTCAGACGCGCTTCTTTAATCAGAAACACCATGTCAGCTTTGCGTCCTGGCTTCCCCCACCCACGATCAACAAAGGTCAGCCAGCCGAACCGAGGCTATTTTAAATCTGTTGTGGCTTTTTGAATGTTTGTATAGACTGACAATCTTCCTGTCAATCAATCCGTCTATCTTCTAGGGAATAATATTTAATCTAAGTCCTTTGCTTTCAGGGATGTCTGCGGTTCTTACGGCTGCTCGTTCAACTTCTGCGTCACGGATTGCCGGGTTGAGCGGAGGAGATCTCGGGGACGAAGTGCGGCAATCTCATTGGTGCGGACGTTTTGCCAGTGACCCACAAGATTATTTAAATAAAACTTCACAGAGAAGGTCAGACAGGCCATGGCTTGATGTTGGATGCTCTTTGCTCTGAAGGCGTCTCCTGAACTTTAGGCTCTTACAGATGAAATCTTCGCATTGCTGTTGATACGCGATACCATAGAGGCTGCCAGTTTAAGGTTGGTTTGTTGGACTTTGACTGGAGGCATAAGCTTGAAAAACAAATCATTCCGTTTAACCGGTAATTCCCCCGCTGAAAAAATCTAGGGTCCGCACTGGCTGTCCCGATCACTGTCACCTAGAAAATAATTCGCAAAACTGTCCCTACTCGTACTTGCATTCACGGTAGCTAAACGGTCAAATATCTGTCGGTGTGCTTCTTTCGCTGAATGTTCCTTCGCCATTTTCTTTGTTGGTTTGAACTTCACAAACAACATGCCCGTTGCACTACCATTTATATTTAATTTCTCTACTGAAACATCGCGGGTTTAAGATAGGTATTGTGAATGATTGATCTCTTTTCACGCTCCAACTGAAGCAACGTCGAACTGAAAACGGCTGTTCACTGAGTGTGGTCCATATGTCACTGGTACTCATTTGTGGTTTCCCGCTCGAGGTCTTTCTTTGGTGACTTCTAAAATATTCACTGTTTCAACTTATGGCCATATTCGCCGGGCACGATGATCTGGGGCACGGTTTCGGACTTGGTTGCGGAAGCCGCCGCGGCCAGAATGGCGACTCATCTCACGACCGCTATCCATGATCCTGGCACGGACTTAAAGCCATGGCGAAGACGAATTGTCTTTTCAACCAGCAACAGGTCTGGTTAACAATGGCGGCGAATCACCTCTGTCCACATGTCCCAAACATCACACTAGGCTCCCCGCAAAGTTCTGTAAATTTGGAACTTTCTGCCACTCTACACCATACTTACGATTAAGCAATAATACGCGGATGGCTTGTCAGGTATTACTGGGTTTGTAGGCCGAATTCCTAACTCAGGCAGGTGCTACTGTGGCAGAAAGACACATGAAGTATGAACATTGGTTCGGTGGTTGCAAACTGACTACATTTTATGGATGTGCGGTGTCGCCAGTTGATAGGCAAAACCTGGCAGCCGCCGCTAGCCGGGTTAATATGGGCAACAAGGAGTATCTCTGGATTTCCAACATCGCCGGCAAAAAACTCTATCCCTGCGATGTCGCCAGTCAATACAGAATCAGGTTTCGGTAAAATGTCTCTTCACTACAGGTGAAAAATACGGTATTACCAAGTGAATCCTGAAAAGTCAGGCAGCGCAAATCTGGTACTTTAGGGTGGCACCTTCTGCTCCCCGCTCACGCGGTGAAAACATTCACGAACAGCAAGCAATAAAATTAGCTCGCGATACGCCGAGTGCCGCCTGTATTTAGCCCAAAAATATTTTGTTAGTGTTACTGTTGTAACCCTGCTGCTGTAATATGTTGGCACCAAATCGGTAACTCAATTCGACCAGAGCGTGCGTGGGTTGTTGATTGGCTTGACCAGATCGGGACTCTAACGCCACAATATGGGAAATTATTTTGCGCACGTTTCAATTTCCATAAAACAACATTCTGGCAGTCTGCGACTTCATTCCTTTACCAGACCCCAGCTGGAAAATACTGTACTATCCGCAACATTCTGTTTCGCGAAGCTCTAAGAAATGGACCGCGCTCTGCTACCGCTTCCGTTTCATTGTCATGCGGAAGGAACTTAGAAAATACTGATGGGATCGTGCGATGCGGGGTGTGTGATCACAACTAAAGCGAACCAGACCGTTATGCCAGCACTGACCATTATATCTGCTTTCCGACGTTTTGAATGCTCTATTAACCTAACAAAAATCTTCCGCTACCTGTCCACCACTGTTTAGATTTAAGTCACATCTAACTCTTACTATCAAGCACGAAGTTAGAAACTGGCTCAGCTGCTTTCAAACAATAACATCAGACCGCCAGGGATGCTTCATGTTTGGCAACATAAAGCCCCAACGCAAAAGGTTAATTCAGTTGGCTGGCTGCCCGTTGCTGGCGCTTAAGGCAAACCAAATCGTGTTTGTTGCAGGGAGCAGAAGCAGTGGCGGCGGGTTTGGTTTACGGGTTTGCTGGTAACGCCCTGGCTCGAGTTGGAAATGCTTTCTCCAGCAGCTCTTTTGATTGCTGTATATGCTCTGCGCAACCTAAAAGAAGCCTACTGCTACGCGGGTTTCGTCTCGTCAGTTATTCCAACTCTGTCTCAAACAATTATCACGGATGGGCTCCGTGAGGCCCAGATCTTTGACAGAACTCAGGATGGGACTAACAGTGTGGGTGGGCGTCAGACCTGGCCTCCTGGGCTGGGACCCTGCTGCTGCGGGCGGTCAGACAGATCATCCTCTTGACCTTTATTTCAGCAAATCCCAGGAATGTCCTCACTATTTCATCAGGAATTCTTGATTAGGAGTCGGGAAGGGTTTAATTGAAAAGGTGACTGGAGTTCTCATGCACACAGGGGGCGGGTTAACCTATGGACAAATTATTGTGAATAATTTTTCTGTGTTGATTTTCCTTCCTGGTCTGTGAGCTCTTTCGGTTTTCATGCGCTGGCAATCAGAACTAAATAGGCGCCGTCATTCCTGGGGTCGAGCATCAGGAGATTGGCATTGACTGGAACATGGTTTTAATGGAGGCAGACTTTCATCCTTAATTCTTACAATTAGTTGCTTTACCGCCATCTTTTAATAAGTAACTTTTATCATCAACTTTGAATAACTGTCCATACCAGTGGTCCGAGTAATTCCAATCACATTCCCAATCACTATATTCTACCTCCTCCTGCTCTCATTTTATTCAATTAAAACAGATTGGTGTCATTTTGTTGCGGTAATAAGTGTTTGTTTGTTGTTGTTGGGATGATATTGGAATTTCCAACATTATTATATAGATTGCTGTGGGTTAATCAGTTTGTGGTGGTTACCCCAATATATTTGATCCAACCCCAAAATAGTCTACTTCAGGTTCGTGCGGTGTCGCCTTCACGCTTCTGCAACATTAAAATATTCTTTTGGGGCTGCGGTCAGGCTGTCGTCGCGGAATATGCACTGTTCGCAATGGGCGAAGAAGGCTGCGCCGATATCTCAAAGCAGCGTAATGCTGTTCAACACCATCGCGGGAAGTACGGCTTTTGAAGAGCCAAAGATAGTCGCATACTTTGGAGGTTTCAGTTGAACTAAAGTGATAAAGCAAAAGATGTTTATCTTACAATTTCTTTAATCACTTGTGCTTTATTCACTTAATCAGGTGGGTTGTCCTCAAGCTGCTTTAAATATTTATCACTGCAAATTCTTCATGTAAGTCTCGCAGGCCCAAGCGGTAAGCTGTTTCAGCGCAGGGTTGGCGCGATACACGGTTACGGCGTTCGGTTTGTTTCTTTCTAAATCACTATTGAATATAGTTTGTTTTTACGTAAAAGCTGTTTACTTTTGTCTTTACAAAACCAATCATCTTCAGCGCACGCTTTTCCTGTCTTACGCTGCTGAAAAGTATGTCCTCTCTACCGCTACGTAAACTTCTCAACTGTCTGCCCACTAACGCAGTACGCCTTACCCTAAACCGCAGATTTAAAACCGAAGAGCAACCAGGCCAAGAGCCATCGTCAGTCCTCAAACCCAAAACGCCCGCTTAGCGAGTTAATCACCATGCGATATCAATGGTATGAGGCGGGTCATCGTGGTAAATTCTATCAAAGACCAACTTGGGCAGTCTGGAAGGCGTGATTAAACAGTGGGCGACGCGGCAAATTGCACGGTAGGTGGAGATTATATACTACAATGTTAAATCAATCCACTCTGAGGCAAAAGATCGTATACTTCAATTTATAAGCTCATCTCCCTTATAATCATTCATTGGTTGTGCGGTGTGACAAGAGGAAGGGAGTTCTTAGTTGAATATAGGATGGTTTGTGGAATGTGCACAACATTTCAAGCGTCGTTTTGCAATAGCCCGAATTGACATTGCTAACAATCACTCCCGCGCTAACTCGCCTGGGTGTGTTAGGTAAATTCATCAGCCATTTTCAGTAGCCTCCTGCTTTTTCTACGGGTTTAAACTGGAAGACATAACCTCTTTCAGAAATATATTAATTCTTAATCTGCAAAATGTAAAATAACTTTACTGGCTGGATACATGGTCATGGTGTATCATCTTATTAAATAGATCGTGCATCGGTAGTCACATCGCTAGTAATGTCTCTCTTAATATTAAAGTTCTGGTTTGTTAATTGATAGGTTGCGTTTTCAGATGAAGTTGCTCACGCGATTAACGTTGGCGGTGGGTGCGACACGGTTGTTGGTCGGGCAAGATTTGGCTAACGCTCAGTGTGCCCAGATGAAATTTCTTCCTGAATCCAGGTCACTGCGCCTTTTCCACTCCTTCAGGACTCGTGCTGTGTATCTTCCTCAAGTGCTCCACTAAAGCTCGCAATTAAAAGCAGGACCAAACTACTAATCTGAAGTATGAGAGTTAAAATATCACCATATGTCTGCCACTAGAACTCTAAGCTTTGATGATATAAAGGTTTCTTCCTATTCTATTCTCAGGTACATGTTCAATAAATGTTTTGCCTTGATTCGCATGTGTTTTCATCCAGAATGAAGAACCGCCCAATGTAGATGGTGTTTTTCTACAGGTGTGAAATGTTGTCATGTCTATCACTATGGCGACTCCGCATGGAAATAACATCCGTGACTGACTGAACTAGAAAGAACCTAAACAGAATAAATAACTATTTTCTCTGCCTCCTTCCTCGCCATTATATTAAAATAAATCTCAAGCCTATTTTCTTCTCTCTTCTATCCCCTGTTGGTGATCAACCAACATTTATTCTGAGGACTGGGACTGCTAAGGACAATACATTATCTTGGCTACGATTTTATTTCTGATCTCATCATCTAATCCCCAAGTAGTCTAAGGTAATTTTGCTTCTGCATAAAGCATCGTATTTGAAGGGCATAATGTGTCCAGTCCACGAGATAAGAAAATCAAATTTTGACAAGGGTGTTTATTCGAAACTAAGTCAAAAGGAGTGAGATGTGTGTGGGCTTGTCAAGTAGGCAGATCAAGAATACCTTCATTGTCAGGTGGAACAAAAAAACTTCCCATGCTAAGCAAGCGGGCTTTTAGTCTTGCGCCTGCGGATCAAAATGCATTAAATTATTCTAATTCGTGCGCTCTGAGAATTAATGTCTGAGAAAATGCCCGACAGGGCCGAGAGGTAGACTTGTCACTTTTGCTTTGTGAGACTGAACACACAAGTGTGGGTGGGTGGCAGTTGCTCGTGCCGAAAAAGTCTTAACACCGCTTGTTCAAAGTTCTTGGGTCGATTATGGATATTACTAAATCGCAAGTTTTCACTAACTCCTTTCCAATTGCTTTCAGCTTCCATTCGTATTGAATTGCCCTGCTGATTTATTACCTCTTTAGCCGATAGCGATGCGGTCGCTGGCACCGCCGGTGGGCGTCCCGCGCACCGCGTGCGTCGTTGCCAAACTCCGCCTCTTCTTCCTATCTAGTCATCGCAGTCACTGTGGTGCTCGGCGATCAGTGGAAAATAGGTTTCAAACGCGTCTCCTCTGGCTCGTCTCTCCACGTCTCCCCGGTTCCCCATGGCCGTACAGGCTTCAGGACCAATCCACCATGCCGCCTCTTTCCTGTGGGCCGGGGATCTAAGTTGAGAACTCACGGTGACTTTACGACCAATAGCACCGCAGCTTTGTGCCGCCGGACCTCTGGGTCAGCGGCGGAACCGCGCAATGATCCTTTCCGGGTTTGTCCGGTAGAATAATACTAGTTTTACTATGATTTACTGATATTTAAAATACAATATCAACTGTTAATCACTAAGTACAATGCACCTCTAACGTTTGATTTGCATCCTCAAACAGAAAATGAACTCACGCTGTGCTCTCTTTCCTTCTGGTGTGATTCTGCCCGTAATCTGGGACGCTCCACTGTCTGACTCGTACTACGGCGATTCCATTACAAAATCGCCTGGTCTCCTGTCGTAAAGCCCAGCTTCCGCGAGAGGAAGGGATGCGGTTGTGGAAAAAATAAAAGTATAGATATCATCATCAACAATCGGACACATCAGCGAGATGTTTGTTGATACCACCCAAAGGTACTAAATAAAAGCGGGTTGGGGCTGCAGCTGGGGAACAATGTACTAAACCTCAGCAACACAACGAGTCTTTCAAGACCACAGGTAAACAAGATTTACTACGTTTAAATTATATCACGCGAAAGAGCCTGTAGAAAAGGGGAGTCAAATCGCAACCACGAAAACCACGGAAATGCTGGTCAAGGCATCTTGGCCCACCGCCAAAATAATCGGCCAGCCCAGACTGGAGAGCTGACTTTTGTCGCATTGAAGGCCACTATCTCTATGCTGTGACGCCGGGCTCAGAGAGGTAGGAACGGGGCTCATCACCGCGCTCGCGCGGATTCTGCGGTCTTTCTCCGGCGTCTGTTGGCCGCAATGAAGATTCCGATTGACATGGAAAAGCCTGGCGAAACCCGTGGGGTAAGGTGCAGGCGGTGCAGAAGTGCCGCGGCAAACTATAAAGTTCATCACTACTGGTAATATATGACCCAAATTTATCAAAAACTATCTAAAATATTAACATCATCTTCAGCAACTTCAACATACTTTGCATACAATTCTTTACAGACTTGCGGTGCGCTGCGGGACCCCTGTGGCTTTGACGAAAGTTAGTAATCGCAGGACGGAAACCTGCGTCTGCGGCGACTTGGCTCGTGCGGAGAATAGCGTATCCTTTCATTGTCGTGATGGCAGCGCGGGCGTCTTTGAAACTGAGTGACGGCAATTAATAAACTCACGTATTTTCCTCCTGCTTCCTGGGGAATATTTACGTGCGAGTTTGTCTTTGCAGAAAAGAGCAACCTGCAGGCGTTGGGCTGGTGGTGGGCTGGGGCTCACGCGGGGTTTTGCTGCTAACGGCGGCGGGTGCATGCGGGCGATCATTCCTCAGTAGCCCAATCGCTCCGGGAGCTGCAGTGTGTTCTCCACCGTCTGTACTTTGGATTTCTGTGTGGAGGCGCAGTGGGGAGAGGAGGCAGGAAAGAATGTGGGGTGGGGTGATTATTCAATGTCCTGCAATCCCTGATAAAGCAGAACCCTGCTGCATTTCAGTGGTGATATAGGGTTTTAACCACTCAGTGCGGTCTCATGGCAAGCTAGCAATTTACAGCCAGGCTCTGAATCTAAGAATCGACCATGACAGGCCTGGGGTGGATACCTGGCCACAAGTCCCAGCCTTGGCCCTCATGTGCTTATCCGTCGCCTCTGCGGCCTGTGCTCTCTCCATGTCTCATCACATCTCAGTCCCAGATAAGCAAAATCACCTCCTGGGAGTGTGCTGTTCATGCTCTATCAATGTGCATCTCTCTTGGGTTCATGCAAAACCAAAACAATATCACGGCCTCAGGTCACTGTTCTGAGATCTGGACCTGGGCACCTGGGAGCCGCGCACTGACCTGGGCAGTGTCAGGCCGACAGGTCATGTATGTGTGTGGGGAGGTGCTGAGCTCACTGTCATGGCCCTCGACTGGCTGGACTGATCAACTCGGGATCGCATCACGGTCGCCGCGACAATGTCCTCTGCAAGTAGTTCATTATGGACTGCACAGCGGACTGGAAGAGGAGATAAATTTCTGGTTGAACTAATTGTCTTGCATGCCACACTCAGCACAGCGGATAAATCTACCAGGCAGAGACAAGGGGACTGTAAGAGAGGCGGCCCCAGAAGAATAAAAGGATGCTATGAGCAAAGATGAGATGGAAACTGTCTAAGTGTGTCCTAGCCCCTCAGTGGTGAATAGTTTTGTATTTGGTTCTCAGTTTGGTGTTGTCAGTAAGAATAAATTAACATCTTACAGGATGGTCGTGCGTGGACAGTGGTTGATCAGTTCAATAACTATTGAGACAAGTTCTATCCTAGGCGGCTCATGGTCAGACAAGGCTGTGAGGAAGAGTGAAATAAAGAGGTGGCTTATGCTGTCCCAGGAGGCGGGACCTGGGCTGAGACTGCCGCGGTCTGACAGACAGTCGGCTCCATAATCACTGATGTCCGTCACGATGGTTAGTTACCGGGAAACAGTTGTGCAGTTCTGTGTTGGCTTCCATTAACAAGTGTCCATGGAGATGACAGTATACGTCACCTGTCTAGGACCTCAAATCCGACAGCTAAGCCAGGCGTTTTTGAGTCCTCTTCCGAGAAAAGCTAAAAGTTAGAAAGTCTAGCAGACTGATTTGAAAGTACACTCTGCTCAAATCTATTACAAGTATCCTCACGATGCTGGAAGAAAGCTGGATGGGAGGCGATCACAACTGATGGTCCTCCGTTGGGTTCGTTAGTAGAACAACTCTATGT
>BRZM01000289.1:147585-160780 GCA_033238685.1 Lates japonicus | reverse complement strand
ATATAATATAATATAATATAATATAATATAATATAATATAATATAATGCAGGACTTTTTCTTGCAATGGAGTATTTTTATATTGTTGTATATTACTACCTTTCCTAAAGGACCTGAATACTGGTCTGCAGTGCAGACTGCAGTGTAGGTGACTAATACCACTTGGATCATGCGAGGGAAAGACGGTGATCATGGCTAAGTGATTAAAATGAGACAGCAAATGAAACCAGTATTGACATTCTGACTGCTTCAATCTTGTCATTGAAGTAGTCATAAGGTATGAATCTACTAAAAACATTTCCTGACCAAACAAGTTAGTCTAAATGTTCACTTCACTTCTCTTCTTTTTCAGATATTCATTTATTTAGTTAGTTGATTTGATTTTTGGGACAGATACAATATACACAGACAAACTGAAAACAGCTATCCCTTGTCAGTGTTTCTAGCATGTGCTAATTTGCCACATCTATTTGGATGTGAAATGTACTTTACCTCTGTGATGTGTTCTTTCCACAGAAAGCCAAGCTTGGAATGAAGATTTGACTCCGCAGGCTTGGCATGCTTATTTTCCCAACTTTAGGCACCAGCAGTGAGTCAAAGACAAAAAAGTACGAGGAGAGGAGACAAAAGATGGGACATGTGAATGGCATGTCCTGTGTGTGCAGCTGAGCCTACCCTGGACATCTTGTTTCATTCATTTATTTTTTTGTCCATTCCCTGCTGTGTCAGCCTGCTGCCTTATGTTGCTATCCTCTCCAGCTGAAAACTCAATTCAACACAATCATGGAAGGATGCTGCTGCAGGGCCACCAGGCACCAGGAATCATGGACTGTTGCGATCGTCACAAACCCACATTTATGGAGTAACAAAAAACTCACCACTTAAGATCAGAGTCTCCAAGGACCAGACTGTTTCAGTGAACATAGCTTGGGAACAATGGAGATCACAGTTAAACTCACCTGAAACATCCATCTACTAATGGATGTGGACAGCACAGATTTACTTTTCTACAACACATACTTTAAACATCCTCATTACATACATCAACAAAAATGGATCTTTGTTCTAAAAGGTGTAAATATAGTTCTGCAGTAGCAGCCAGGGGAAAACGTCTGCCTGTCAAAGCCCTAACATTGAGGTATTATAAAAATTAAAAATAAAAACCTTGGTCAGAATCAGATGTCAGCATGATTGTCTCAGGTCTTAGAGTGTGAAGCTTTTCCAGGACACTCAGTGATGTATTCCAGTTATGATATTAAATATTCAATATTAAAAGTAATGGCAACAACTTAAACATGCTATGTTGGAAAGTAACAGAAATGTTGGTTATCCCAAACAACAGCCATGGACACATCCCTCTAAACAACACAGTGTGTGGTCACCTTCATATCCCAGCACACACTTCATCATTCACATCATCACAAAGTTGTTTGTGATTCTACATCAGACTCAGTAAAGAATCAAACAGAGAGGAGGAGAAGTGTACTTACATGTGTAATTTCAATTTCAATGACCTGCCATACCATACTAGATATACCATACTGTGTGTGTGTGTGTGTGGTTGATAGGTGTGTGATGAAGGATGTGTGTGGTGCACTTAATTACAGTTATGACATTTTGTTGCAGGATTAATGACTTTATTAATGTAAAGTAATAAATTGTAAAAACTGATTGTGAGGCACATTTTCCTGTTTCTGTCCATGATGTCCTCCTCTGTTGGCTAGCATGATACTCACAACAGGAACTTAACTCCATTTGAAACTGTTTCATGTGCAATAAATGTTTCTGTAAACTGTAGATGTATATGATGGGGTGCATGGGGTCTGGGTGCGGTGTAAGTTCTGTAAAATAAAGAGAATTAATTCAGCATCCTTTTGGTTTATGCATTATCTCACTGATAAGAGAAGGTCATGGATGTGACTGAAAGCTGCTTTTCAGGCTGTTAAGTGAGTGAGGAGCACAGAAGTGAGTGACACTTCACTTTCCTGATGTCACTAATCCCTCACAGTTAATCAAACTTGTTAGCATACCAAAGTCTGCAGCTCTCATTAGGTTCTACCAGCATGGTACCACTTATGGTAGCATGTGTAATATGTCACTGAGTTTTCTTCAAAGAGCTGTCTGCTGCTGAGAGGAAATTATCTGTAAAGCAGAGAGCAAACTGAGGAGAGGGAGCATCTGAGTTCTGTTGGCCTGGTGACATGATGGGTCCTGGGCCATGACACACAGTAACCAATGGTAGCTGGAGCTGGAGGGAATGAAAAGGTGAAGGACCCTGGGAGACTGAGTTCAATAGCCCTCCTTTGTCTATGGGAAAAAAGGAGCCTTGTGGTCTCATCCTCCATTTTGAGAAGGCTGAGGGAGGGTTACTTTTAAATTGTACCTTATTACAGACTACAGAATACATACCCTTAAATGTGGGTGGCATGGTGCTGCAGTGGTTAGCACTGTCACTTCACAGCAAGAAGGTTCCAGGTTCGAGCCTCCAGTTGGCTTCTCTGTGTGGAGTTTACATGTTCTCCCTGTGCCTGTGTGAGTTCTCTCCTGTTCTCTTCCTCCCACAGTCCAAAGACATGCAGGTTAACTGGTGACTCTAAATTACATGTGTCAGCCCTGTGATGGACTGGTGATCTGTACAGGGTGTACCCCACCTCTCACCCAGTGACAGCTGGAATTGGCTCCAGCCCCCCAACAACTGTTAACAGATAAGATGTATAGACAATGAATGAATGAATGAATGCCCTTAAATGTAACGTATTTTGTATTACTCAAAGTGAGTAATGTACTTGAAATACTTTGGATTACTTCAACATTGTCTTCCATTATTATTATTATTATTATTATTATTATTATTATTATTATTATTATTATTGTATATAACACTGTGAATGGTGTACTGCTGCCTAAAGTAGACTAAATCCAGGACTCACTCTGATGCTGATGTATCAGACCAGTTTCTTCAGGCTGAACCATATTTGTTGCAATATCAGCAGGGAGAGTGTTGCAATAACAATTCAGAAGATCAGAAATGACTGGGAGTGACTCTGGGCAGAGGGTTTTTTTATCAGCTCTGTATGTGTATGCTTATTTTCAGGGAGTCCCTCATGGTGGCTTGTTGTCAGTGTTTGGTTATGAAGTGTGAAGTGACAACACTCATGGTGGGAATGGTTGGGTCTGTAAAGCTAATAATCTTAAGAGTATGGTCTAGACCTGTTCTATATGAAAAGTGCCTTGAGATAACTTCTGTTGTGATTTGCTGCTGGACTGAATTGAACATGAATAAGGATCGTGGGGTCAGATGTAGAAATCACATGTACACACAAAGTGGAGGCTGACAGTGTTACGATGAAATGAAGATGAAAAACAAGGTGAGAGATCATCACTTACACATTCACTAAGAGTTCAACTGCTCTCAATTATTACATATCACACTGCAAAAACTCAGCTCTCCAAAACAAGAAATAGCAATAAAATGGGGGAAATATTACTTCAAATAAGCAAAATGATCTGCTCACAGAACAGGAAAATTTAACTTGGCAGAATTTAAAAAACTAAATGAATAACTTTGCTGGTTTTAAATCGCATTTCCTAATTTTATGCCTCTTATTGTTTTTGAGCACTGGCTTTTTGCAGCAGTTGTATAATTCTGGTAATTACAGTGTAAGTTAGTCAGCAGCAGAAATAAAATCTCAGTAACAAGTTACAATATTGCATTAAGATAAAACAGCAACAAAAAACTTTAAAAGTGTGCCATGCTCTAATATAAAACCTGCTTGAGAAGAAAAAGTATCTATTACTTTGATTCAAGATATTTCATCTGACTGAGATTAGTTTTTTTGAAGTGCAGTGTGACACCTGATGATGATGCTGTCATCTCCTCAGGTGTTTTCAGTATTTCAGTTTGATTATCTGCTCTGGGACAATAAACAACACTAATGATACCTGATAGCAAAACTTTGTGTATTAATCATGTCATAGATGAAGCTACATCCTGCTGTGTTTAGGCAGACAGCAGCAGTCTGTATACAGGCTGGGAGGACTGGAGAGAGCCAGGAGCTGCACTTTTACTGTTCAAATGGCATCCACACACCTCAGGACTGCACTCACTGCTTCCACAAACTGACACCTGAGAGCAGTTCATCCAGTGCTTTCACTCTAACCCAGACTCATTTTAGCTCCTCTATTTCAAGTTTTATTTCAGCTGCTGTACTCTGATGATTCAACTGTTTCAGTATCTCTGCTGTTTTCAAATGTCTCAACAGCAAGTACATTTTCTTCAGGAAATTTGGCTTTTCTCATGTTCCTGTCTTTTTCATTTTATCCATCACTGTGAAGCACTTTGTAAAATATGTTTGTTTGGACATTAGCACTGTAAACTACTTCTCTGATTATCTGTCTGACCTTTAACCCTGACTGATGATGGTTTACAGGTACATATAATGGATATATGGATCACAGTCCAATGACAGCTACTCAGCTACTGCTGATGTGGCACAATCAATGAAATTATTTTTGTCTACAGACAGCAGGGTGTGCCTACGTGCCTACATAACCCTGTGTATGCACAGCTTTATAAATCTAACACTAATGATGTATGTATATAAATGTTCACATATATGGACTTCCTCATGACGGATGTATGCTCTCTCTGTCTTTAAGCTTTTGGGGTGTCGCTTATCTGCTTAAGCTTTTCCAAACTTTTGTACACACATGATGATAATGCTCCAAAATGATGTACAGTATATTAGCACATAAGTCTTCCACAGACTTAGGGCAAATGCTGACTTGCATACAGTATGCAGTAATCTCATGATCACTGAAGGTAAACTTTTGTCTCCCATAGGATTGCATGGCATCACTGCACACTCATGTGAGGACATGAAAACAGATACAGAGGAGAGCTTCGTCTCAGTCACTGCAGGTGCACATGTACACTGATCAGCCATAACACATGTGCGGGCCAGATCAACACCTTAGGCTCTTTGTTGTGTTCCTAGGGCCATTTCTGAGAAGTTTTTGTGGTGTGGTTGGAGCACTGTACTGCTGTGGGAGGCCCCTGCCATTGGGGAGTGCTTTTGCCATGGGGGGTGTGTGCCCCCAACAATATTTAGTTGGTGGTATGTGTCAAAGTAACATTGAGATAAATGCTAGAACCAAACAACCAAATAATCAATGTTATTCTCTTCACCTGTCAGTGGTCATAATGTTATCGCTGATCAGTGTATGGTTGAAGAGAGAAAGGACATGTTCATTCAGTTTAAATGAAGAAGGCCTCATGTTAGGGCTTTCCTCATGCTTCTTCAGGAATACAACAAAACTGGAAGAACCAATGATGGGCATCAGTACCAAGCCTCACTTTCTTAGTCATCATAGGAACTTCACCAGCCCAAAGCACCCGAGGAACCAAGAGCACCGACCAACAGTCATCTGATGATTTAGTCTGCTCAGTCTAGAGCACACTGAGCACCAACACTGTGTACACTGTGGCTTCTGAATGAGCCTTCACGGGATTTTAGCACAAAGTAAATCATTCAATAATCCTTTATCCTCAAAACACCAGAACCTTATAGTGAACATATAAAGAGTCTTGGTCCTGTCATTCTTTTCTACTGAACTTCATCAACACCACTCTTGTAATGTGTATGAGCTTCCTCAGTGCCAAATTACAACAGAAGTTATCACAGAGCACTCCTCACATAGAGCAGGGCTCTCGTTTATAACCGTTGCATATGCACAAAATGGGACCTAAAAGAGGCGTACACAACTTTCCATGCAAACGTTGTGATCTATAAAAACAAATTTGATGGGAGAATGTGCACACCTGTACGGAAACTCTGACCCATGCGTATGCATGTATGAAAGTGGTAATGGAGATGGTACAGTGGTGAATTGGAGCCAGATTGTTTAAAGATGCTTTTCACATATTTAATTTGATGTAATATCAAACAATTATAGATCCAGCTTATTCTAAACGTTCAGACCAGCAGTGTTATTTATACTCGTGCTTGTACAGAGCCATAAATAAAGAAACTGTGTTCACCTATTTTCTTTTCCCAATGAAATCTCAGGGTGGTGATGATTTTGGTAAGGTGTGAAAGCGATCAGTCTGACTGCTGCAAACATATAAATACTGTGGTGATGCTTGTGCGTAATGCTGCATGATGGATGCGCTGCTGGAGGACTGTGAATGTAGAAATAGGAAGGAACACAAATTCAGGAACCACACCTGGCCCTCGTCAATGACTGGCTCATAATACAATTTAGATTCCCTTGAGGCTGCTCTTGGATTTATGTGTTGAACTGGTTCCAGGATTAGACTGGCCGACCCAATGGAACCGCACCATATACAGGTAGACTACTAATGACTCTAGGGTTTCTGGCAACCGGCTCTCACGGAATTAGCCAACAGGTGTGTGTTTGATATAATTAACAATATAACTTTCTGCCTAAAGCCTCCTGTGGGAATCATAGAATTGTTCAATGCCTGTTTCCACTGACCTCAGGTGTCTTTGTCCCCAACTGTAGCAGAGAGGCTCTGACCATGTTAAATGTGGGTGTGTAGAGGGCAGGACATGAGGCTGATCATCGTACGTACGATGCCTGCAGGGTTGCGTACGTGTGGTTTTAAAAATCTGTTTGTTTGTTTTTTTAAATTTTGCGTACACACTACCACTAGTGTGGATCCTTCACACTTTTAAAAATGAGACCCTGGGTCTGGACAAAACTCTCAAAACAGAGACCCAACAGCTCCCACCAATGAGCAGCACTAGGTGACAGGGGAGAGAAAAAAACGTCCTTTAAGAGACAGAAACTGCATCCATCTGCCTCAACTGGCTGGATTGAGAGAGAGAGAATTTTTCAGATAAGGGGAATGCCACAGCCCATATCAGACAGAAGATTTTACTCAAAGCAGATAAATGTTTGTATGTTCCAAAATACCTCTGCAAGGGATTTTAAAGTGAACTCTGGTGCTTTGGTACCATCTGGATAAAGTATTAGTGGAACCAGAAACCAGGAAGACCTCTCAACACGTGCAAGTTGAGAATGAGTCTTGTGATGTTTTCAGTGTCTGCTCCTTCATCCAGTAACACAATGTGACACTCAAAAAGTGACATACAAATTGCAAAGATAATCCTGTTGCACTGCTTACAGTAATTGGCACCTCTTAGACGTATTGTTATCATGTCATTTTATAGAAGAACAAGATTGAATTGAACATAGAATTACAGTGATCTACACCCAGATGTCCAAAACCCCATCTGGGGGGTACAGGATTTCTCACAGTCACTGTCTTATGCCCCTAAACTCAAGCCCAGGGTAGCCAGTGATGTGCTTGTCCAGTAGAGGGCAGCAAGAGATCACTAATGAAATGAACAGGTTTGGCGTCATGTGGAGCAAGTATTTGCAGGAAATTTATCAGTCAAGCTTTGAAAAAATCTGTTTAACTGATTTACATCAAATAAAATCTTAAGCATATTCTGGAAGAGCCTAGCAATATGGTGAATATACGAAATATGATGAAATATGGTGAGTTTTCAAACTTGTTATATATGTAACAACCAAAACAACAGAGTTAACCTAATAAAACCTGATTCATTTAAATTTGAAAAACTTTTGTTTGTTGGATTAGCAGCATCACTTCTTAAACAATCTGCTGGTCCTGAAGCTGAGCACACTGAAACATGGTGGCCTTCATTCTTTAAGTTTTCTTAACTTGTACATTTTTACAGCAGGTGGGAAACCAGGATGTTGGCATTATTTTTCTGTGCTATGACTGTCACACAGCCAGAGCCCTTCACCCTATTACATTCCAGATGAGTGTGTGTGAGAGGGGACATAGTCTCTGCTCAGCTGCAGTGCTGAGGTTACTCTCCTCTCCTTCATATGCAGCAGTGTGCTAGGATATGGAAGAGCACCACCAGGCTGGCTCCACAGAACTTCTTCCGGCAAAGGTGTGATTGTGTGTGTGGAGCAGTGTGTGTTGGAAACAGAGCACGCGGTGCCTGTGTTGGTCGGTCTTTAATAATGGCCTCAAAACACCAGAACACACGGTACAGCACAGTTTGGAACTGACGTTTCTTTTGTTGTGTGCTGAGGTGAAGCCCTGGTTGCACAGGGGAGCTACAGTCTCAGGCTGGAGTCTAATGATCTTTTTTGCTTTGTAGGTTTCCAAAGTATCTCAGTGGCAGCCGTGACAATAGCTAATCTAATTCTCAAAATTCTTTTAGTGCTTCCTATCCTATCTCCTTTAGCAGAGGAGACACTGCAGCTTCCTTTACTAAAGGAAAGGAAATAATGCTGCCAGTTTCTTTCCATAAATATGAAACAATCAATGGTGGAAAGTAAGCACTGTACCACAACTGAACTGTAAGTACAATTTTGAGGTACTTGTGCTTTATTTGAGTACTTCCATTTGATACTACACTATACCTCCACTACCTGCATTTAACAGCTGGATGATATGAGAGGTCTTTACAATACAACACATACTGGGACAAATAATACATTTAGTTCTGGTGTAATAGCATGAAGTTGAATGAGTTGGTAAATTTGTGTTCTGGTTCACCACTGAGTTAAAATGACTGGATCTGTTTTAACTGTAGGTTTGATCAATAAAGAATAAACTTTTAGTCAGTGAGAGCAGGAGGAGGTTTCCATAAAGCTGAAAATCCCTGGCAGCAGGTGAAAAGTATGTTTGATGTTTGTTATGATGTGAGCTAAATTAATTTCCACCTTCTTCAAAATTTATATGCGTGAGGCTAACTCTGGTACAATGGATCAAATGGTAACATTAATGTTTAAAATTGTACATGGTCCCTAACAAATAAATAAAAGATAATACATAACATTTTTATGTGTCTGTGCCCATGACATTTTTGGCTGTAACTCAATCATTCATATGATAATTAAAATTTAATTTCAAACAAATGTCTGATATGATAAAATGATGAAATGATGACTTTTTTTAAAACTTATTTTTATTGATTTTATACATTTAACATACAATGTAACCGATCTTCCTGAAATCAAACATGTGGCAGTGTATGAGACACCACTAGTAAGTAAATACATAAGCCATTAACTATGCTACTTAAGCCACTAAGGTTGTTTGAAAAGACCAGTATAATTGCTGTCTACTGTTTGAACCAGTCTGTGAACACATTTTGATCATACTGTTCATCAGACAACTTGTCATGGACCATGACATGGCACTTTAATAGAGTCAGCTGGCACATTTACCCTCTCAAAAGCAGCTTTTTGACTATTTCATTTTGCGACAATTTCAAAAGGTAGCATGCACCTTAAAGTCCAAGGACCTGCCAGCCAAACAACTGAACAGTTTCTCACTCTGTGTTCCATCTGAACTCCTCGTATTCAAAGCACTGGTGGTATGGATTCAAGTTAAGCCCAAGAAAAAACTTAAACTGTCTAAGGAATTGATGAAAACAATGCTCTCTCCCCTGATGATGTTCAAAGAATTCAAAGAGGTCCAGTCTCTGAATATGTGGTCTGATCACAGCCTGGTCAAACTCTACGAAGCAATTTTTGAAAATTTCTGCTCTAATGTCACTGCATCCATCTGCCAAAAGAAAGTCTGGTCTTGACCCTAAAGACCTGAATAGCCTTATATCAGCAGAGAACTCCACGTCCATGGAGTTTTCAGAGAAAATCCAGAGCTGCTGAGGCTCAGTCATGAGGTGTTAAAAGGACCACTGCAATCATTTGAGGTCAAGTATTATGGCATCAGCGTTACTGTGGTGAACCAACACATGTATGGTTGGCTGACCATCCATAAAGAGGCAGGGTACATCCTGGATACATCACCAGTACAGGGCCAACATATAAGTTAGTAAGTAAGTAAAGTTTATTTGTATAAAGCTTCTTAAGATAAGAGCAGTCACAAAGTGTGGTATCAATTAAAACCAAAGCCATAAAAACAGGGATTCAGACGCAAGCAAATATAATAACCACAAAGCACTGCCCAAACACCTATCTAAACAAATTAGTTTTTAGCTGCCTTTTGAAAGAAGCCACAGAGTCAGTGGTGAGGAGTGGCAGGCAGTTCCATAGCTTTGGAGCTAAGGTTGGAAAAGCACAGTCACCCTTAGTTTTCAGAGTACACAGAGTCATATAAGGTCATATAGAAACAAACAACCAGACAATTTAACATTAACCTAATCGATGTGTTTGGACTGTGGGAAGGAGCTGGAGTACCTGGAGGAAACAGGGAACAGGGAAAACATGCAAAGTCCACACAGCAAAGCTACTGAACCAGGCTTTGAACCCACAACCTGCTGCTGCTTGCTGTGCCACATGACACACTGTCAAATTGTGTTTATGATTTGTGGATACTTCTGCAGATGGATTGAAACTCTGTTTGTTGATTCATCTACAGAAGTAGTCACCAAACCCAGAATGCTAAAGCACCTCCAATAGAGAGATCCATTCGACTCTGTCACATACACTGACTATATGGAGCACCCTCCTCACATTGTAGAACCCCTGATGATTTTTTTATGAAGCTGTTTTGATCTGCATGTATCATGACTGGCAAGACTGTCATATAGCCATGGCTTTAGCAAAAATCTTGTACCAGTTCTCAAAAGTGGAACTGACCTGTAGGAGCCACACTCGGCTTACCTGGCTTTAGAATGAGAATGATTCAACTGAATTCAGTTTCATTTGCATAGCACCAACCGTGCACACCTGCAGCACCTGGTAACAGTGGAGAGGTGAACCTTCCTTTGAACAGGAAGAAACCTCAGACAGAGCCAAACCCAGGGTGGGGGGCTGTCTGCCTCGACTGGTTGGGTTGAAAAGAGAGACATAGGGGAGAGAGGAGAAAGAGGGGGAGAGAGAAGAGAGAGACCAGGGCCACACTGTTGTATTAAAGCACTGTAAGACTGGTTGTTATGATGACCATAATAATAGCAATACCTATAGCTGTAATTGTGTTATCATTAATAACAGCAGCAATTATAGCAGTACCAACTAATGATAGTAAAAATAATAATTAACTAACAACAGCTGTAATAATAATTGAGTAGTAGTGGCAGATCTGGATCCTGCAGATCCAGAGAGACAGAGAGAAAAATCACAAACTCTGGGAGAGAGAAAACATACAGTTAACAGTGGTAGGCTGTGCATTTCACAGCTAAGCCTTAACTGGTGTTCTACCTGAATGAACCCACCTCTCAATAGGTCTCCAGCCACAGCTGCTCCACACACATCATCTGCAGCAGAAGCATCAGTGTTAACTAATAAAATGACAAAGACATAAACAATAAAATGTAGGTAAAATGTATTTTACTCTCTGAAACTGCTGATTATTTGTAGACAAATAAAAAAAACTGCTTCTGTCGAGTGGACATTCTCAGTCCTAAAGAGAATTAAAACTTGTGTGAGAAATACGACTGGGCAGACTCGACCTTCAGGATTAGCCTCCATAGTGATAGAAAAGGATTTATTGTTGGAACTGAGACGCACAGATAACCTCTACAACGGAGCCATTGAAAATATTGCCGTTAGCAAAGGCCTGCTAGAAGGCCAATGGTCTTGTCAACTCAAAATCTGATTGGTTAAAGGATCTGTGAGGCAACAATTTCATTGCCATTCATTTTAAATTACTGGAGCCTGCACTGTTGATTCTGAAGGCCTCAAGGCAGATTTCTTTTAACTTGGCAACACAGGGCTGAAATCTGATTGGATAAAAGCTCAAACATTAACAGGCTGTATTGGAAGCAGCACAACCAAGAGGAAAGCTATGAGAGAGAATGGGAAGAATAGACTATTGGTAACAATTTAATACATGTAATAGTAATGGAAAAAAAACATATATGAAAATATAATTAAGTGATTGTGACAGTGTTTAGGCCAGCAGAGGAGGTCTTGCTGGCCCTGACGGCCCACTACTGACAGTTAATGACGCAGTTGTGTGATATAAATGCATGAAGAGGGAGAGAGGGGACCTGACGTTCATGCCATTAAAGCATATTAAACTGAAGCGAATTGAAGAGCTCCGTGCATTATGGGGGATCCCCCAGCAGTCTAGACTTATAGCAGGATAATTAAAGAATGGTTGAGAGCTCATCTGAGCCGGTCCTATAAGCTTTATCAAAGAGGAATGTTTTAAGTCTACTCTTAAACATGGAGAGGGTGTTTCTGCCTCCTGAACCATGAAACAGGACATTTTTTAAGGATGGAAACCCTGATCAAAGGATTCTACATACATATCTAACAACAGGACTGCTGGCTTGGTATATACTGGTATTGGTTTTGGTATTGGTTTTTCACTTTACCACCCTTCATTTTACGAATGGCATCGGGGACCTCCTCTAAATCCAGTTCCTCTGTCTGAGGTTTCACAGATACTGGGAAAGTCCAATCTGTCTATAAAATGGCCGTGGTTTACTGAGCTCATTGGATATTCTGACTGATAAAGGACCTTAATGAAAAAAATGAAAGCGTGCTGCATTTTCAACAGATCTGTAGATATTTTCCTTTATTCATTCTTAATGGCACTTAAAACTCTCTCACTGGGTTATATTTCTTAGGTGGCTGGGCCAGCAGCTGACTGGATTTTTCATCCTGATCATAAAAAGTTTGCTTAAGCTGTATTATTAGCTATTTTCAGCTTTTTGTGTGGAAAGCTCCTCATATTTAGCTTTAGAGATTAATAGGTTTTGTTTTGTTCGTACTAATTTATCAAGGCCGGCCACACTAGTCCTCTGAGTCCAATTTGCTCACTTTTTGTTTGAATTTATTAAAGTAGCAGTGTGTAGGATTTGTGGCATCTAGTAGAGAGAACGCAGATTGCAACCAACTGAACTCCCCCCCTTTCAAAGAGTGTCAGAGAGTCTACGGTGACAAAATGGTTTCGACTACCACATCGACTACTCTGTCAAGTAAAGAGGTTCATTTATACATCTATATATAGATATTGTATTGTAGTCTGTAATGCTATAGGTAATAGCCAACGTGTCCTCTCTCCACTCCTCCTCTTCGTCTTCAGTAAACAGGCTGTGGTGTCAAAAAATGTGAAAGGCCCTACATAGAGCCTCTATTTGGTTCAGTTTGTCTGTTCTGGGCTACTGTAGAAACATGGCGGCACAACATGGTGGACTCCATGGCAGAGGACCTGCTCCATATGTAGACATAAATGGCTCATTCTAAGTGACCAAAAACACAATGATCAT